>ML274950.1:0-56138 GCA_005239495.1 Nicotiana undulata | reverse complement strand
TTACTAATACCCCCCCCCCCCCCCTTTCAGAGTTTGATGAATCAAATTTTTGTGCCTTACCTCAGGAAATACATCTTAGTTTTCTTTGGTGACATTTTGGTATACAGTTCTTCTTGGGAGGATCACCTCTCACACTTGGAGAAAGCCTTTCAGGTCTTAAGAACCTTGTTTTGTTTGTCAAGCAAAGCAAATGTGCTTTTAGAGAAGCTCAAGTGGATTACTTAGGTCATGTGATCTCTGAACAAAGGGTATCTATGGACAAACAAAAAGTATCAACAGTACTCAATTGGCCTCCACCAACAAATATCAAGGCATTGAGGGGATTCTTGGGTCTCACATGTTATTACAAGAGGTTCATAAAGGGCTATGGTTCTATTAGACCTCTAACTGGCCTCTTGAAGAAAGGATGTTTTTGCATGGAATGAAGCTTCAACTATAGCATTTAAATCAAGGAAATGATCACTTTAGCCCCTATTTTGGCCCTGCCATATTTCTCTAAGGAATTTGTTGTTGAAACAGATGCATCAGGAGAAAGAATTGGTGTAGTGCTCATTCAAAATGGTCGACCTATAGCTTTTTTCAGCAAGGGATTATCAGAAAGAGACAAGGCCTTGTCAGTCTATGAAAGGGAGTTTATGGCCTTGGTATGTATAGTGCAAAAATGGAGACCTTATCTACTAGGTAGACACTTTACAATCAAAACTGACCATCACAGTCTTAAGTACCTACTTGAGCAGAGAATTACTACACCAAGTCAGCAGAAATGGCTAGTTAAGTTGCTTGGGTATGATTATAGTATATCTTAAAAGAGTGGAAAGGAGAACATTATTGCAGATGCTCGATCTAGGAAAGAAGAAGCAGTATAGCTTTGTAACATTTCTGCTATACACATGGACTTATTAGAAGGAGTCAAGCAATCGTGGCAACATGATGTTGTTCTACATAAGCTGATAGAGAACTTGCAGACCACAGCAACAATCAAGCCATACTACAAGTTTCAAGCTGGGATCTTAAGTAGAAAAGTCAAGATAATGGTGGGAAACAGTGAGGAGTTGAAAACCAAATTGATAGCCTTTTATCACAACAGTACAATTGGAGGACATTCTGGGATCGCTGCTACCTTTAGTAGACTGAAACAAGATTTTTATTGGAAGAAAATGACGCATACTATATACTCCTATGTGAGGGAGTGTGACACTTGTCAAAAGTGTAAGAATGAGAATTTGGTTTACCCAGGGTTGCTACAACTCTTACCTATTCCTGATAAGGTATGGCAAGATGTCTCTATGGATTTCATAGAGGACTACTAAAAGATCATGGCAATGAGGTTATTTTTGTAGTAGTGGATAGGCTTAGCAAAGCTGCCCATTTCATGGCTCTAAAGCACCCTTATACTGCTTTGGAAGTGGCCCAGGTTTTTATGGACAATGTCTTTAAACTCCATGGGATGCCTAAGACTATAGTTTCTGACAGAGATGTAGTCTTCACTAGCAAATTTTGGAAGGGGTTGTTCAAGTTGCAGAAGGTTTCCTTGCTGACTTCAACTGCTTACCACCCTCAAACTGATGGCCAAACTGAGGTGGTCAATAGATGCTTGGAATGCTACCTTAGGTGCATGACTTTTGATCGACCAAAAGAATGCCTACGTGGTTGTCTTTGGCAGAATGGTGGTTCAACACCACCTATCACTTAGCTTTTAAAATGACACCCTATGAGGTGGTTTATGGGAAGAAACCACCACCCTTGCTGCCCTATATGTCTTTTGACTCTCAATTAGATGTTGTCGACATAAGTCTACAGGCAAGAGAAGCCACAATCCGAGTTGTGAAATCTCATTTGTTGAGAGCTCAAAACGGGATGAAATCCCAGGCTGATAAGTGTAGGACTAATAGAGCTTATGCAGTAGGTGAATGGGTCTATGTTAAGTTGCAGCCATACAAACAGTTGTCTTTGAAGAGCCACCCATTTCATAAGTTATCAGCTAAGTACTTTGGTCTTTTTCAGCTAACACAAAGGATTGGACAAGTTGCATACACTTTGGCTTTGCCTCCTCAGTCCAAGATCTATCCTACATTCCATATTTCTCAACTCAAGAAGAATCTAGGCACTCACACTGCTTCTCCTACTCTTTCAGTTGTTCATGTTGTACATGGACATGTTTTGCTTACTCCAGATGCCATCCTAGACAGAATATTAGCACCAAAGAATGGCAAAGCCACAACGCAAGTTCTAGTCAAATGGTTGAATGCTGTTGCTGAGGTCAGTACCTGGGAAGATTGACAAGAGTTCCACCTCAAATTCCCTTCTTTTAATCCTTGAGGACAATGATTGTTTTTAAGGGGAGGGTAGTGTTACGATCAGAATAAATAAGGAGCTAATACACAGTCACGTGAGGAGCACGTGTGCATAAGTTAGTTAGCTTTCCAGAAGTTAGTTACAGTCTGTTAGTTGCTGTTAGTTTGTTACAAGTTAGTTACTAGCTAGTTACAAGTAGTTACAGCTGGACTTCTCCCATATAAGCTGAAATCACAGCTATTGTAAGGCTCATTCAATTGTAGTAGAATCTCAGTGGAATATCTCTCCTTTTCTCTCTAAATTCTCGGAATCCTCTCCTTCCTAAGTCATTTGTTCAAGATCAATTCTCTTCATTTGCTCTTTAGGATACTTAGATTTTCTCTAGTTTCGTGAGTTGGTATCTTAATAGTCCAACACTCTTCTAAATCTAGGAATCCCTCATCCGGTTTTTTTATTATTTCATAAACAAAATCAATTCTTCCTATCTCACAAGGTTGTCCTGATAAAACTAGCCCACTCATCATAGTTTTTGCCTTTTAATTGTACATGTGTTATCAAGATTCTGGGATTGTCATTCGACATGATGTCATATGGAGAAAATGTCTTTATTTGATTTGTACTTTCTTCAGTTCTGGTCCCTTTGCCATTGTCTCTGGCCATGTTTATCATAGTCTTGGATTCTTGTGAATCAGATTAGTATGGCTTTGATATAGAAGAAGACTTATGTTGATGCTAGGAGGGTCAACAAAACCCGTTATCCTCAGCAAAAATTATGTGTGTGTGTGAGAAAGGCTCACACTTTTCTCATTAGTCATCTATTTATACAAAATCCTAGCATATCCCTGACTTGATCCTAACTTTCTCTCGAAGTTCCTACAAAATAGACCAACATATATTACATAATTTATTTCCTAAATTTTAATGTTTTCATTCAATACGAGAGCTAGAAATAGTCCAATTAAGCATTAAAAAAATTCATAAAAATGAATTTGTGCTTGAGAAATAACGATAAGAAAAATTTAAGCAATAATAATATTCAATTTTCAAGTACCATGAGTGTTACGATCTCTAGAATTTCTATAAGTTTGTAAAAAGTATCCTATTTTGACTACCCAAAAATCCCACCTTAGGAATCGCGATGACACCTAGTTCCTAAGACTTGGTAAGCCTAATACATGCTGAGAATTAACGGAATTTAACCAACTTAACTGCAAAACATTAGTTAATAACTGAGATAACATAGTTGAACCAACATCAATCATACAATCCCAAAACCGATAGTACAAGTCATAAACTTTTCTAAGAATAACTAGGAATATCAAGTACACTATCCAGAATAATAGTAAACAATAGGAATGAAAAAAAATAACATAAGGTGACTCTGGGCCTGCGAACGTCAAATAGGTATACCTTGGAGTCTCCAGCCGCGTAGACATCAATCTCAAAAACCAACTCGATTAGAAGTACCTGCATCTGCTAAAAAATTTGTCAGAAGTATAGCATGAGTACACCACATTGGTACCCAATAAGTATCAAGAATAATATCGGTGGAGTGGTGACAAGGTAAGTCGAGATACTCACTAGACATAAAACTTGTGCAAGATATTAACAGAAACTAGAATTGGAAAGAATAACAATGCAAGGCTAACAGCATAAAGATTATTAATATAAAAAAACAATGGATTAATAGAAGCACAATTGACAACAAGAAGTAAATGAGTAATAAAGCAGCAAAGTAATTAGAACCAGTAAAAAAATGTGAATGAAATCAATTTGGGGAAATAAATGCCCCTTTTCAAGTAATCAAGTCCTTCCAACACATCATGCACAACAAGAATTACTCCGAGGCACCACATCTCGTAACCACAAATCATAAGCCACAATTTTGAATCTTACTCGCATGACATCTCGTGCCCATATTTTTTCAATCACCATCGCACGCCAAAGTTCACGTGCTACCGTGTACATTGTATCCGTGTCAAATACTAAAATAAAATGTTCGAGAGATTTATATATATAATAAGGCACAATAATAATCTTGAATAAAGTAAGGAGTCAAATGAGAAAATGAGCTTATTTTAGAAACTAAATACAATGAAATAAAGTACAATTTATAGAAGATATATTATCAAATAAGTTTAATTTAGAAACCAATTGGGTAAAGAAAATAATATTTTTAAATAAAATAAAGCATTGGATAAGTTACCGAATTATATATAGAATTAGTTAAAGTAAAACATAATAACAAAATTTTAAGTAAAGTGAAACATCAGATATGGTAAGGAGTTTAATTTAAGAAATGAATTAAAGTAAAATATGATAACCATTAAGAATAGTAAAGTACCGAGTAAAAAAAATCCCAAAAAGCTCTCGCCTCTCTCTTCTCTCTCACTAGGAATGGCGACCTAGATCCTTTTTCATGGTTGCCAACGTCTCTCCCCAGCCCGTGGTTGTGGGAGAGCAGAATCATAACACTAATGCGACAAACACGAGCCTTAATCATAAGCAGCCATATGCGGCGCGAGTTGTTACCAAAGAATCTGCTCAAAATCGTCAATATATAACTTTACTTCTAGTTAGAATTGAACATGTAGAACCAACGATTGAATTTACCATGGAGGAGGTTAAAGATTCACTATCGAAGAAGGGATTCATCGTCAAGTTTTCATATGGAAAACCAGAGTTGCACGAGTTTATAAAGATTTTTGCGAAACAGTTTGAGGTTAAAGGATAATGCAACATTGGGCAACTTGAATTTCGACATATATTAGTAAGGTTTGATTTGTTTGATGACTATGTCCAGTTCGTATCAAGGTCTACTGGATATATTAAATCTAAAGGGGATGAATTGTTCTTCAGAATGTTCCCATGGACGTTAGGCTTCAATCCTAGAGAAGAAACATCGAAGTCAGTTGTGTGGATTTCTTTCCCAGACCTGCTGCACAATCTTTTTGCAAAAAAGTCGTTAATGTCGATCCCTTCAGTAGTAGGGAAACCTCTTGCTGTAGACAAGGCGACACAGGATCATACCAGGTCAAGTGCTGCGAGAGTTGAGGTTTTGTTAGACCTTTTGGACAAACGTCCTAAGAAAGTTAAGATTCACATTGCCGACAAAGTTTCTGGGAAGTATGTGGAGTTTCATCAACATGTGGTGTATGATAACCTCCTAAAGTATTGTACCTGTTGTAAGCATCAAGGACATGATGAAAAGTTCATGTCGATCGATGCATGGAAGAAACAAGGAAGTCAATTAAAAAATACAGTGCAAGTTGATATGACTGGTGTGGAGCCGAGTAATGTCGAGCAGTTAAAAGGTGATGCTAGGGAGTTGTTGAATGCCAAACGAGCTGCAAATAAAATCCAAGAAACTACAAATATTGAGGTGCAGCCAGCTGTGAAACCAACATGTGATACCAGTAGAGAAGATCGTGGATGTGATATTGATATAAATCGTGAGGCTAATGTATTTACCGTTGAGCATTAGCCAGGATTAACACAGCTTTGGAGCCACATGTGGGGAAGGATAATGTTGACTAGGTTGCTGGTGAGAATGAGGAGGAATTAGTTGGGCAAGTGGTTAATAATCCAGGTAAAGCTGGTACTGTTTCATTATTAGTAGGTGCACGATCTGTCGCAATCGATACTCTTGAAGCAACTGTCCAAACGTGTAGTTTAGATGCTGCTGGTGTTAAACGATCTGGTGTTAAAGGGGTTGGGCAATTTTCTAATAGCCAAGGGCAGGAAAAGGATCAACAGGGTGCATAAGCAGCAATTAAAATTATTGCTGCTAATAAGGGAGGACAGGCAACGGATCTAGGAGTTTGCAGTAGTACTCAGGCTGCTGGTGCATTGAATGCAACTGGGAAATCTGATGAGCAACGAATTGTCACTACTGCTGCTCTGAATATGGATGGTGCAAGGATTAATGCAATGGAAAAACTTGGGCATCTTCAGCAGATGAAGTATGATAGTGCATTAGCTGCAGCTGCTCGAGCAATCAAGAATAATGCAGCAGTAGCAGGTGCACAATTTGATACATCTGCCAATGTTGAATCAGCTGTGCAAGCATCTCGTTTAGATGTTGTTGTTGTTGTTGTTATTGCAGCAGGTGTTGAAGGTGTTGGGCAAACTTCTAATGACCAAGGAAAAGATAAGGATCAACATGTTACTAAAGTAACTTCTAAACTTACTGCTGCTAACAGGGAAGGACAGGAACTTGGCAAGGGAGATGTTGTTACTGGAATTCTTGGCAAGGGAGATGCTAGTGCAATTGGTGGAACATCTGCTAACAAGAAGGCTGTTGATATGTTAGAAGCAGGTTCTCAACATGGGCAAAAATCATATGCTAAGGGTTGGTCAGTAGTGCATCGATCACCTAGCAAGAAGGTGTCTTCAGATCATAAAAATCTGAAATCAACAGCAGAAACGTTTAGGTGTTCTAACTCGTTTGATGTCTTGGTCTGTGCACATGAACATGGTGAGAAAGATTTGCAGCATAAGGAGATAAGTGCAAGTTCAAAAAATAGGCAATAGAGGTCTCCAGGCAGTGCAAAAACCAGCAGAATTCTGGTGTTCCAGTAAATGCATCAAAAGACATTATTCCAGTTGTGGAGGAGCTAACGGACAATCAAGCACATAGCTCCAATACTCCGACCTTGTAATTTTCCAGTCCTCCCGTGGAACAAATCATCAAAGATGAACAAAATACAATGATGTTGAATACTACTATGGTTAAACAACAATTGGTCACGTTGAACACCTCCGTGTTTGAAGTTCCCTCACAATCAAGAGAGTTGTTTGGTGAGTCTGGGTAGTTGATGTTGTCCACTAGAAATAACAACAAAATTATACAAGGAAATGTGAGGGATATGGTTATTAAATCCAAACTTTGAGCTGACCAATGTGAGGAGGATGAAGATGAGGACTGGCGTGATGAAGTTGCTGAGGAATCGACTGATATTGCTGATCAAGAAAGTGCAGATGAAGATGTGCTATCAGTTGCCTCACCAACACTGCCAAAAACAGATGCAAAACTAAAAAGCAAGTTGAATTTGAATGCCCCAGAGTTTTCCAGAATTTCTCCAATAATGCCTAAGCCTGGACATCAGCAACATGTTACAAACACTCCAGCTATTACTGCTGGTGATGAACAAAATGCAGCAACAACGTCAATTGCTGGGTAGCAACATGTTGGAACAAGCATGCCAAAGGGTACTTTTATGAAAAATGCAGTAACGCCCAACACTGGGCAGAAACAGTTTCTTACAA
Organism: Nicotiana undulata; assembly: GCA_005239495.1. Lineage (NCBI taxonomy): Eukaryota > Viridiplantae > Streptophyta > Magnoliopsida > Solanales > Solanaceae > Nicotiana > Nicotiana undulata. The sequence continues at coordinate 48,575 of ML274950.1, read as the reverse complement.
ACACTTCAGCTGATACTTGTGTGGATGATCAAGTTGCAGCAACAACATCAATCGATGGGCAGCAGCAACAGCGTAAAGGTACTCCAGCTATATCGTTGGAGGACATAATGCTTTTGGACGTGCTGGTAAATTATATATATATCTTCTTTCTTTAACTCCATCACAAGCATTTAGCACTGGACAGGGGGAGTAAGAACAGGAAAAACATGCAAACTATTGAGCAACATCAAAGCAAGGTAAATGCTTTGATGATACAAGATATCGTTCAAGACATGCCAAATCCAGTGAATGTGGGTAGATATATGTATGAAGAGGGAGAGGAAGATGATATGTTACAACAATGTTGGGCAGAGGCAGCAAAAAGAGGTGACTTATCACCTATGCATAGCGAAAAAAGCAAGAAGTCCCATACAAGGAAGAAGAGTTGGGACGGCAAGATCAACGAGGAAGCAAACATTAGGCGACTCCCAATGAGAGTTTCCAAACAAAAACAGGTTGCCCCAACTACATCTACAAAGTCTAACCGTTCCAAAAAGAAAGCATGAATTTTAAAGACATTTTGAAGAGGTTTGATGAACATGACAAAGAACTACAACTTGAAGAAGTTTTAAGTTTGGGCAAGAAGGGACAAGACTTAAATTCCTACTACATTTTATTCTATCACTTTGTTAGTATAGTCATTTGTAATATCATCACAGAGTATTTTATAAACTTTATGATGATCATAGAATATTTAGTGCTTTTTGGTTCTTACTTTTTACATGCATGGTAGTAGGTGACGCTATTTTATGCCTCATGGGATTAGTAAGGTAAGGTCTAGCCCAGTATGTGATAGCTCATGTCCTATGCCTTTGGGAAGATATCCAAACGTCTATGAGATTATATGCCCTCGTGAGATTTCGCCGGCAACTACACCATGATCCTCTACATGAGGCTGCCATCATAACGCAATGTGAGGCGCAGAGGAGTGATTATATAGCTAAGACATAGATGCAACACTACTGGTACTATTATCCCCCTTATTTGTACTCTTTCTATGTGATTTTTTTTTTACTATTAATAAAACTAGCCCTAGGCACCTCGCCTAGTGGATTTGCTAAAAAAAAGTAAAGTACCGAGTGAAATGACGAGTTTTAACTTAAGAGTCACATAAAGTAAGCATGTTCATAATCCTTTTATGTAAAACTGTTATGTTACCATCAACTCAACAGAGTATGAGATAATGACTTCACGCAAATAAATTCATCTTGAAAATCAATTCACCAAGTAACCACGGAGGCATAGATTGACATATTAAAGTAACACAAAATTCACGTAAGATGCATGACTTACACAAAAAGTTGTTATCGTTTTTTACTAGAATAACAATCTAACTTAACTGTCATAAACAATTACAACATATCAACCCGTTGCCGCGTGCAACTAAATCCCACATAATAATAACAGCATCTGTTGCGGTGTGCAACCGGACCCCGCTTATATCATATCATTCGTCCTTATCGCTCCATATCATATCTTTCATATCAATATTGTTGCGGCGTACAACCATATCCCAAACAATATGAGTTAAACAAACAAACTACAAGCAACTATACCATATCACAAACGCAATAAAGAAGCTAAAGAAAGAAAGTCACAGGAGGACAAAATAGTTACATGATACCTCACAAAATTAAATAGCAAGTAATGACAATTCATAAATAAAGGCTTAGTTACATAAAAGCAATTAATAATTAAGGCTTGTAACAGATAAAGCATAAATTCAACAAGTAATTGAAAATAACAATTAAGTCATATAATAGTCCACTTGGCAGTACAAGATAGAACATGTACTAACAACTTCAAGTAAAGCTCACCAGAGCAAGCCTAACAATAGAAGATATAACATGAAAAGCCAACTTCAATTAAATGCAAGAAAGAAGCTTAATAGTCTAAACCGGTCAAATGCCACATATATCCCCGTGTACACACTCGTCACCTCGCGTACACATCTTTCACATAATTCAAAAGTACCATCAACCCAAAAGCTAAGGGGTAGTTTCCCCCACACAAAGTTAGGCAAGATACTTACCTCAATTAGGCCAAATCAATACTCAAAATAGATTTTCATTTAAAATTCACCTCTGCTCGTCTCAAATCTAGCCAAAAATGATGTAATATTAACAAACAATGCAAGAGAAATCAATTTCAATTAATAAAGTTAAGATCGTTAACTAAAATCAAAAAGTCAACTCAAAAAATCAATCGTGGGGCCGCACTCCGGAACCCGACAAAGCTCATAAATTCTGAATATCCATTTCATACGATTCCAACTGTACCAAAATCATCAAATTCCGACCTCAAATGGGCCTTCAAACCATCAATTTGTGTTCTAGAATTTTTTTTACTAACATACTCCATTCTCTTAGAATTTAAATCATTAATCAAGCACTAATATCGAGGTTAGAATCATGAAATAAAATCAAATATGCGTCAAAAATACATACCCCAATCCAAATGGAGAAATTAACCTACAAAATCGCTTAAAATGAGCTCCAAAACCTTGTGAGAAAAATTACCTAAATTGTGAAACATGAAAAAATGTCGCAGGCTTTCTAAGCCCGAATCAGATGTTAGATGATCCCGAAAGTCATGTTTGATAAGTTCAACATGATCCCTGCGAAATTACACCCAAGATAGGCTCTTGAATCACCCAATTTTGCCTTAAAATGAGGGAGAGGATATTTTAAAGTTTTAAAGAAAGTCCAAAAATTTTAGGGACATAAATGGCATTTCATAATTATTTACACCAGAAAAAAGAAAAAACCAGCAATAAGAAAACTTTGTTTTGGCACCCAAAACTCATTCGGAACTTCCGGGCACAAACCATATTTGCATTTCAATCATAAAACAAGCTACGAACCTACTCGGGCACTCAAAACACCGAAAAGAGGTCATCTTAACCCGATATTGATCATTGTTAAAATTCAAATCCTTAACTAATGTCATGACCCCAATTTTTCGCCATAGGATGTCGTGATGGCACCTATTCTCTAAAACCAGGTAAACCTAACACTTACTGACTTTATAATGGATTTTAATCAATCGACTATTAAGCAATAAGCATGAATCAGAAATTTCAATAATAAGCCAACAATCCCAAGTACGATAAAATATCCCAAAACCGGTAGTACAAGTCATAAGCTCTGTAGAGTTTACTAAAAAATCTCTAAGTACAAATGTTCTAGAATAGAAATAAGTTGTACAAAATAAAATTTTAAAAGGTGACTTCGAGGCCTGCAAACTCGACGACAGGCATACCCTGAGTCTCCACAGCAATGCTCGATTATCTAGTTAATGATCAACAAACTCCAAAGTACCTAGGTCTTCACAAAAATATGCAGAAAGCGTAGCATGAGTACAGCGTAGCGGTACCCAGTAAGTATCAAAACTAACCTCGGTGGAATAGTGATGAGGAACAATCAAGACACCTACTAGTCATAATAACATGTACAAGTATGAATATAAAACTAACAAGGAACAATTTAAAGCTAAACATGGTAAGAGTGACGCTACAATACTTGCAATAAGAACTAGAACAATAATTAACAACAAGGAGCGACAAGTAATAACGCCGTAAAGTAAGCAAAATACAGCTAAATCCCAGTGAAACCAAGTAAGGGAAAAATAGGTAACAACCCAACAAACAACCGCTTTCACACATGATTTACACAAGAAATTCCCCGAGGTACTACACCTTATAATCACAAATTAAGGGTCCCAAAACATGAGCCGTAGTCACATGGTAGCTTATGCCCACATTACAAATCATAACTGCAAGGACAACTCACGTGTTGCACGGACAATTCACGTGTTGCATGAACAACTCACGTGCCAATACCATTAACACCTCATATATGTACGGAAAACTCACGTGCTAAGAGAGTGACAATATTTCATATCCGGCACGGACAACTCACATGCTAGAACAATATCTCATAACCGCACGGACAACTCACGGTGCCCAGAAATATCTCATATTCGCACTGACAACTCACATGCCAATAGTACAACTCTTGCACAAAAGGCATGTATACAAGGATACATGTAAATGATCAATAAACATCAAGTTCATCTTCTCGAACTAGTATGAGTAACTAACTACGGTGTATGCTTGTGCAAGTGTTCTATCACAACTCGAGTCAACAAGTAAGAGTAAAGACATCGAAGGACACATAAGAAACTGCACAACAAAACGTAAATGCATGACTCACACAAGGTAGGCACACCACTACACAAATATCATCAACAACAATTCCCCTTGTCCATCACAAGTCATCACAAATCATCCCTGACATAGCCCCCTTGTCTCTCCACGTGCGCAACAATAAAGTAAATACTCGTCTTGTCTCGGCACATGTGCATAATAGTATTCACGCCTTGTCTTGCCAAATTCACAAACCCACATATATAGCCTATCTTGTCACGCCTCATGTGCAATATCAATAATAACAATAGCACAGACAACTCACGTGCGAATACTCCGACAATCCCTTCAACAATATCATGTGTGCCAGAAACATAACAGCCCAATATAACAACTCGCACCCATATGCAACCACATTTCCTCAAAACAATCCTAATACCACAATCACACACAGCCCTCGACTCAACAACAGTAGGTACAATAACAACAACGATATCAAATAAGTTCGACAAGTAAAGCAACACAAGAATTACAAACACAAAGAAACGGAAGAACGAGCTCACAATGGAATATATAATAAGTACAATGGTTTCAATTAAGAATAACACAACAATGTGAAATATAATGTGTGACAAAGATATCCAATAAGAGTAACTCAGCAATAGGAGGAATAATATGTAACGATGATTTCAAGTATGAATAACTCAATAATAGGAGAAGTAATGTGTAACGATGAATCCAAATAAGAATAACTTATCAATAGGAGAAATAACATGTAACAATGAATTTAAATAATACTAACTCAATAATAAGAGAGATAACATGTAACAACGATTAAAAAGGGATAAGTCACAATGTAAGAGATAACAATAACTTCAATTAAGAACAATCAACTATGGAAGAGCTAACATGGTAATAAAAGAGGCAACAACTTCAATTAAGGCATATAAGAGTATATGTGGCAACAAAGGGGTATAAGATGAACCAATCAACTTCAAATAATACATGTAAGGGTAAATTTAGTAATGAAGGATATAACATGATAAGACAACTTCATTTTAATGTACATAAGAACCTCATAGTCTAAACGGTCAAATTTTCACATATAAGTTGTGTATACACTTGTCACCTTGAGTACACATCATTCACGTAGTTCAAATAGTTCAAATAAACCAATCCCTATTGGGTAGCTCCCCCACACAATGTTAGGCAGGATACTTACTCAAAAGCCCTCAATCAATACTCTAAAACGGCTTTTTTCTTTACAATTCACCTCCGTTCAGCTCAAATCTAATCAAAATCGACTCTATAACATCAAATAATGCAGGAGAAATCAATTCCAATAATTAAAGCTATGATCTTTACACAATTCTTCAAAAGTCAATAAAAGCCAACCTCCTCTCCCCCCGGACTAAAACCCGGGTCCAAGGGTAGATTTTGACTACCCATAACCCCACGGGTCCATAACATGTGTTTTGTTTCAAAATCCGACTCCAAATCGACTCTCAAAACTCAAATTCTCATCTTTTAAAACATAGACAAAGTTTCTCAAAAATTCAATTTGATTCTCATAACTTTGATGTTAAAACTCAAATATAATCATCTAAAATAGGTGGAAATTGAACAAAATCCCTTACCTAATGATTGTAGATGAAATTCCCCCTTAATAATCGCGTCCTACCGAGTCTAGGATTCCAAAAAATGAAAATGAGACAAAAAATCCCGTCCCTCAGCTTTTTGTCCAGGGGCTGGTGTCGCAATTGCGACATGGGTTTCACAAATGCGAGGACACCATCGCAAAAGCGAATAGTCCCATATTCCTGTTGTCGTTGCAAATGCGATGATTTGTTCGTAAATGCGAACATGGTCACTTCGCAAATGCGACCAAGACGATCGCAAATAGGAACCAGCTCACCCAGGCCACCCATCGCAAAAGCGAACACTGTGTTCACAAATGCGAACCTAGTAGACATAGCTAGTCTCGCAAATACGACATATTTCTCGCAAATGCGAGACCTCTAATACTTGATCACACCAACAATTTCCAAAACTCTTCCAAACATTCCGAAACGTGTCCGAAACTCACCTGAGCCCTCGGGCCTCTAAACCAAATATCAAGACAAGTCTAAAAACATAACATGAACCCGCTCGCACGATTAAATAATCAAAATAACACCTTGAAATCAAGAATCGTACCTCAAAACACATGAATCAACATGAAACTCCAGAACATCTAAAAATACAATTGCGTGTCTGCTTCCTATCAAATAAACTCGGAATAACGCCAAACTTTGTGGACAAGTTCCATATGAAAAAACGGACCCACTCCAAGTGCCGAAATAGTAATCCAAACACGATAGCTATGAAGTCAACCTAAGGTCAAACTTGTAAAAATTCTAAGCCTTTATATAGGGGTGGCAAGTGGGTCGGGTCGGGACCTAAACGGGCCGGTCTCATGGGTCGTGGTCCCGATCCTTAAATAAACGGGCTAAACGATCCTGGGCTAAACATTATTTTTGTAGTAACCGGCCCGGAACCACGCCCACGAACTCATGGTCCCGGACTAAATAGGCCGAGCCCGCAGGCCTAACGGGCTAAATTGGCCCAACGGATAAGCAATGATTTTTTTTAATTAAATAAAAATTAGAGAAAAAAAGATGTTAAAAAATAACTAAGACAATGTCTTGTAAATTTATTATAGAATTGTGACCGAATTTTTATAATCCAAATTTAAAGACAAAAATATTATAAAAAGATATTCAAAGTAAATCCTTGTAATTTTATTATAGCAATACAAAATATGGCAATATCTTTCTTAGTCTTCCTCCCCCTATGGAATGAGTACAACAAGGTGCTAATACCACCACTGAGAATAAAAAGGTACTAATCAAGATGTGCCAAAATACAAGTTACATAACACATACTAATTTTTGAACATACAAGTTACATGTTATCTCTTGCAAACTTCATAAATCCTTCAAGGTTCGGAGGAAGTTCCGTTGGTGGTGGCGGAAATAGTAGCTTGGTCATCGCCGCTTTCATTGTCGGGCGAAGCAACATCCTCAGCAAGTTCAGCTTGCATTTCTTCGTAAGCTTCGTCTTCCTCTGGTTGTTATTCAGAAAGTTCAAAATTTCTTCTTTCCGAACGTATCCAATCTCTTAAAAGTACTATTTTTTCGAAGCTCTCCCTCATAGACGCTCTATAATCACCAATTTGAAGTCTTGCTTGACTGAAAGTGCTCTCTGATGCCACTGTTGAAGCTTCAATAATTAAAATATCTCGGGTCATCCTTGAAAGAACCGGAAAGTATTTTTTTATGTCCTTCCACCATTAAAAAATATTAAAGGTGCCGTCGGGATTCACTTACTTAAGTTGTTGCGACAAATAAACCTCAAACTCATTTAGTTGTGAAAAATCATTACTACTAGAACCAAAAGAACCCCTAAACCCCGCCCAAGCACTAAGTCCTCTTACTCCCCCAGTTATTTTAGAAGATTGAGAAACATAAGAAGAAGGAGTTGGAACCTTAGGTCTAGCATGATTTAATGCAACTTGATAAGCATTATAAATAGTTTGAGCATTTATTCTAATTGAGGCTATTGCTTCCGGAAGTTGAGGCAACTCATCATCTTCAAGTGCTAAAAAATTATAAACAGTCTTATACCAAAATTAGGGAAAAAATATTTTTAAATTTTTTTTCCTCATAGAATCAGTAACAAGTTGATATATTTTCCCACCCTGTTAAAAATGAGCTAACAAATTTTTAAGTTTTGCAATATAAACTAAACAATTAAAAAAGGTAAGATAATATTACCCAGAAAATTCATTTCTAGCAATATGAAATTTTTCTATAAAATCAAGAAGCATTTTAACATTAGCTCAATCCTCATTCATAAGATAATCTTCATCATCACTTACATGCGCATTAAATGTTGAGTTTATGGGGTTTCTATATTCATATGCAACAACCAAACTTTCATAAATGTAATTCCATCTATTTGGACAAGGTTTAGGAACATTTCTTTCTCTTAGGCCACATTCATCGCATCTTTTAAATATTCTCTAAGTTTACTTCTACGGTTTGAATGAAAAATCCAGTTAAGAGCTATTTTAACCTTTTTAATTTGAATATTTAAAATTCTCATACCATCACCCACAATTAAATGGTAAATATGACAAATACATCTAACATGAAAAAATATTACTAAATGTATGATTTATCATAGTGGTAAGCAAGTCTATAGCATTTGTGTTATTAGTAGCATTATCCATCGAAGCCGACATTATTTTATCACTAATGCAAAAATATCTGCAAATATCCGTAATTGTGCTGGTAATAAACTGCCATGTGTGACGTGAAGCAAAAATTATGAGCTTTTGCATTATCCAGTCCTCATCAATCCAATGACATGTAATAGTAAGAATACCACAGTCGTTGTTACTTCTACCAATATCAAGTGTAATAGAAACACGACAATTTATATGATGTTATCTTTAGGGTGATACTAGATACACTTTTTCTGTCGGCGAAAGCTTTCAAACATTGATATCTGATGTTATCTTTAGGGTATTTTTTTATGTGTCTGGCCAAAGATCTCATCTCGTCCCACGATCCATAATATTTAAAAGCTAATTCATACCACAAGTTTTACACTTACCCTTATTTTTTGGAACTAGTTGAGAAAAATGGCCAAAACAGGAGAAGTTTCTTGCCATTTGGTAGGTTGTCTAGAAAAAGTAAGGGCAGTAACAGGAGTATCAGACGGGTCATCATTTGGATTAGCAGCGTTATCACTAGTTGGTCAACATCAACAACATGACTAGTAGGTGTATCATCGTCCGGTTGAGTTTCATCAAGATCAATTTCTTCATCATCATTTTCATCAATAGTATTATAATAATTAGAATGGAGAGAATTCATTAATTCATGATTTAAATGTTCACTTGGTGCAATATTATGGCAAAATTTAGCCTCGGTAAATTGTAATAGACTATTATTGGTATCAAGAATAGCAGGTGTAGGATGGGTATGGGGTTTGGTTCGGGGAGCCGGGGGCATGGGGCATGTGAGGAGGAACAATAGTACCACTAGATTCGCTAGTCTTGAATTTTGCCTTATTCTTATTTTTACCAAAAATATTTCTTAAGGAAGACATCTTAATTAATCAAGTAATAGCAAAAATAAAACAAACATACCTATCATATTAAGACTTAAGAGTTGGAACGAGTTTACCAAATTGACGAACAAATTGTTAAAAATTGATTATTGTTGAAGACTTGAAGACTTCAATTCACTAACTTCACAATTTTTTCACAAATTGTAACAACCTCAATATTTTTTGACTATTTTTTGGAATAAAGTAAGAAATAGTAGCAACTATAGAAGCAAATTAGAGAGAGATTGATATTGATTTTGTAAGAAAATGAAAGAACGAAGGGGTATTAATAGTTGAAAATAGGAAAAAACTGTATTAATGCAAAAACTTTGGGGTTAAAACTAAGTTGGGGGATGACTATTTTTTTAACCCCCAACAGCTCTTTTTTTCAAAAGCCAAACAACTTTTTATTAAAAAAGGAAATATCTGTTGGGCCCGTTTGGCCCGCCAAGGGACTAGTTCGATCCCGGTCTTTAGGCGGGCCAAACGGACCAGGTCCTAATAACGATCCTAGCCCACTTAGCCTGTGGACCCAGACCGGTCCACTTGACACCCTTACCATTAAATTGCCAACTTTTGGCACAACAACACAAATTACGGACCTCCGAATTCGATTTCAGGCATACGTCCAAGTTCAAAATCACGATACGAACTTATCAGAGCCATCAAAACACCGCTAGGGGTCACTTTCACAAAATTCAAACCTCGTTAACATTTTCAACCTAAGCTTCAAAAGTGAGAACCTGTAACAACCTGGTCGGTCGTTTCGTAGAATTTGCATTATTATTGTTGTTATTTATTTGTCATAGGTTGGTTATGCTGTTTATGATTTGTTAGAGTCGGTTGGCTTGGGTTCAGAATGGCTATAGTGAGAATTGAGACACTTAGTCTCTAAAAATAGCTTTGTAGTTGGAAAAGTCAACTGAGAGTTGACTTATTAGTAAAAAATCTCGGAATACGGATTTTATGGCTCGGATAGCTTCGTTAGGTGATTTGGGACTTAAGAGTGTGTTCGGAATATTTTTGTGATGTCCGGTGTAGAATTAGGCTTGAATTGGTGAAAGTTAGTTTTTGGCGATTTCCGGTCGGCAGTGAAAAATAGGCTATCGGGGTCGGAATGGAATTCCGTAAGTTAAACCAGGTTCGTAATGTCATTTGGATATGTGTGAAAATTTTCAGGTCAATCGGATGTGTTTTGGATAGTTTCGGCATCGTTGGTGCAATTTAGAAATTTCAAAGTTCATAGGCTTGAATCCGATGTGATTTTGGTGCTTTGATGTTATTTTTAGTGTTTTGAGAGTGCAAATAAAGGTGAATGATGATATGGGATATGTTGGTAGGTTTGGTTGAGGTCCGAGGGCCTCGGGTGTGTTTCGGGTGGTTAACGGACCTAGTTTGGGAGTTGGGAGTTGCAGATTTTTTGTTGGTGTTCTCCAGTTTTTCCTTCTACGCGATCGCAGTGTGGGGTCGCGATCGTGTAGGCTTAGCAGAGAGGGCAGGAAAAAAGTTGTTCTTCGCGATCGCAAAAAGGGGGTTGCAATCGCAGTAGTGTGGATTGGTGTTCTTCGTGATCGCGTGGTCTGGGTCGCGATCGCATAAGGTAATCGATGCTGGGGGGAGTTAATGGAAATGGTCTTCGCGATCCCGATGGTGTGTCTGTGATCGCATAGGTCAGTAAAGCAGAGGTTCGCGATCGCGTGAAGGCCTTCGCGATCGCGTAAGGTTAAATGAGGGCTTCCCTAATTTGTGCTCCGCGATCGCGACTGGATGTTCGCGATCGCGATGAAGAAATCCCTGGACAGTATCAAATTAAGCCCTTCGCGACCATTAGACCTTTTAACACCATTTTTGAACGGGAAAAAAGCATGGAGGCGATTTTGAAGAAGAGAAATCATTTTTCTTCGTCGAGGTAAGTACTTTGGACCCTAAAACTCGATTATAGGTGATTAAGGTACATAATATCAGTGTTTAATCCATGAAATTCAGTAGAAAAAAGATGGGGTTAGGGCTTGAGATTATGAGACCTTCTAGGGATGATTTGAGGGGTCAAACAAACTCTGATTTTAGCGTTCTTTATATGTACGGACTCGTGAGATGATAAAGAACATTTTGGTATAAAATTTGTCGAGTTCCGAGATGCGGGACCGAGGGTCGGATTTTGGCTAATTTCGGGTTTTGAGCTAAAATTTGTATTTTTCAATTGGAATTCATTCCTTAAGCATAATTTGATGATAAAGATCCTATCTTTATAGATTTGGAGCGCTCGGAAGTTGATACGAGAGGCAAGCGGGTCGCAGAGTAGCTTTTCGGGCTAGTTTGAGGTAAGTAATGTCTTTAAATCCTGTCCTGAGGGTATGAAACCCCAGACTCTGCACCCTTTCACGGGTTTTGGAATGCAAAGGTTGGAACTTTGAAAATATATTCCCTATTTAGGCAATTATTGAGTTGCGAAATCGATTTTAAAGCCTATGATTAATAGTATTGATGTATATTTGATATGTTTTGGGTTGTAAGCCATGTTTAGGGCCTAGTGACGATTTGTTTACCCCTTGAGGGTTGATTTTACTATTTTCCTTATTGATATGTTATGATTTTCACTCAGTCTTTTCTTGATAATTATTTTTACACTCAGAGTATTTTTTATACTATTTATTGAAAATAAAATACTATTTTGGGTCGAGAACCCGGTATATTTATGGCCTGAAGGGAATGTTGAGAGTGTATGACTGAGTGAGGTTGCGGGCCATTATTGTGAGGATGTCGTGATATGAGAGAGGTTGCGGGCCAATATTGTGTGTGATTTATGCCATGATGTAGCTTGTTATAGTGCTTGGGCTGTAGGAGCCCCTCCGGAGTCTGTACACACCCCCAGTAAGCACAGGTACCTAATGAGTGATGTTGCCCGCGGAGCTGATACTGAGTGATTGCGAGGTTGCCTGATGGGTTGATACTGAGTGATTGTGAGGTTGCTTGATGGGCTGATACTGAGTGATTCTGAGGTTGCCGGATGGGCTGATAGTGAGTGATTTTGAGGTTGCCTATGGGCCAATACTGAGATATATGAAATTGTTACGAGAAATTATTATGGCTCGAGAGGCAGATTTATGATGATTTTACTGAGTTTTTGAACTATGATTCACTTCATTTTTTAAATTGATTTTTACTGAGATATATTGAAATTATACTTGTTTCAAAGGATTTCTGGAAATTGTTTTCGAACTTATGTATTTGATGAATACTTTATGGTGACTTGGTGTTTTTACTGTTTTTGTGAATTGGTGTATTTGTGCTGTGTGTTTCGTATTTCTCATATTGTGATTTATTTTCATTACTACTGAGTTGGCGTACTCATCATTACTCCATGTGCATCTATGCAACGATCCAGGTACCGGCTCTGAACAATAGCTGTCTCTGTTCGTTAGCAACAGTTTTACGGGATTTCGATGTAGTTGTCCAGCGTCCATTGCTTCTCCATTTTCCTTCCTTATTTAGTATTAGTATTTTATTCCTAGACTCTGTCTATGACAATAGAAGAGTTAGTTTATTTCGTAGATGCTCATGACATGTTGACTCCGGGTCTTGGGGACGGTTGTAGACTGTTAGCTTGATTGTTTTGTTTAAAGATTTCGAAATTTATATGCGTATTATGAATCGTTGAAATAAATTGAGATATTTGAAAAGAAAAATGTGAAAATTATGAGTGTTGGCTAGCCTAGTTCCACGATATGCGCCATCACGGCCGGTTAGAATTTGGGGTCGTGACAAGTTGATATCAGAGCACTAGGTTACATAGGACTCAACGGTCATGAGCAGGTTTAGTAGAGTCTTGCGGATCGGTACAGAGAGGTCTGTACTTATCTTAGAGAGGATGCAGAACCCTTAGGAAACATTCCACATTCTTGAATTCTTATCGTGTGAATCCATTTATTCAGCCAAAAGTGTAACTCTTTGAATTCCTTTCATGTATTCGAATGCGCACACGAGCGCTTGGTATCAGTTGTGCGTCGGCGTCTTGTGACTTCCATGGGTGAGATGTGATTTTTTTTAACATGTTAATAATGGGCTAGTCGGAAGGACTTGAGGCTGGATTTTGTCTGTGGCCTCGAGTTGTGAGTGTAGTGAAGGACCTCTCATGTAGTAGTTGTGGAATGGAGTGGATGTTCCTGTTGTGCTATGAGCTCCTGGTAATGTATTTTGACTTGACCAATGCCCCAACAACGTTCATGTATTTGATTGCCGGAGTATTCAGTCGTGTTATAAATCCTTTCTTATTGTATTTATTGATGGAATCCTGTCGTACTCTCGTAGCCAGGGATAGCATACTCGGCATTTGATGATGGTATTACAAGGATAGAGGGAGGAGAAGCTTTGTGCGAAGTTCTCCAAGTGTGAATTTTGGCTTAGTTCAGTAGCATTCTTAGGACACGTTGTGTCTAGTGAGGGTATTCAGGTGGTCAAACGAGTGTGGAGAAAGATCCAGAAGCTCAGGATTTCTTTGACCACAGCTCCAGTGTTGGTATTGCCATCAGCTTCCGGTTCTTATACCGCTTAATGGGATATCTCGAGGTCAGGAATTAGTTGCGTTCCAATGTAGGAAGGTATAGTGATTTCGTGATAGCTATGATTTTCAGAAGTGTATAGGGAGATATCATTTTGAGGTTAAGCAGGCAGGGGTATCTCCTGCGGGTTGTCCTGAGGTGTGCGACCCTTATGTTTATCTGTAGTAAGTTCTCTCTATTAGTAAATGATGTATGTTGTAATTTGAGTTTAAATCGCTTGTGGGAGTTGGCATGACCATTACAATGGTGTATGCGAGATTTGCATTTGATTTGAGTGTTAGATGGTTTGGGTCATATAAGCTTATGGAGGATTTAGTTGAACCTCACCACAGTATGGTGGCAGTGATAGTGTATGGGCATCGTGAGTTATTGTTTGTCTTGATCTTGGACTTGAGCCAAGTGGGGGAGTCCGTTAATGATAAGTTGATTACACGATTATGTGTTGTATTGGTTTCGGTTCGAGGTATATTGGTGAATCAGTTATGACCTACAGAGGTGGAGTCTAGGAATGACTCGAGTGATGGTTCTTAGATACAAGTTGTAATGTACTTTACGGATAGTGGAATTCATTGAATGATGGAGTTGTACTGGTAAGTGTAGAGTGTGCAATGTATCAGTGTGCTGGTTTCTTCAAAAGTGTGGATTACTTTCCTAGTATGTGGATTGCAAGCGGGGTCAGGTCGTTCTGTTTACTTGGTTAGTGTAATTGAAATTGCGTAGAGTAAATGACGTTCGAGAATGGTTCAGACGGATTCAAGGTTATATGTAGCGATCGAGGATCTTCAAGGTGTGAGAAGGGCTAGAACTGAGATTTACGGGGAAGGTGTCAAGGCTGTGGTGTATTTGTGTTATCATGGATTCTATCCATCAGTATCAGGAAAGTGAAGGTAATGACTTTAAAATTCGCAGGAAATCTCTTCAGGGTAAGTATTTCTAATCTGGTGCATTTGGGGATAATTGAGGGAGTATTCAACGGCTTATGAGCCTTAGACTGTATATTTTTATGCTCGGGTTTCGTGCGGTGAGTCGGGATTGAGAATTGTGGTATTATGGTAAGAAGAAGTATCAATTCGAAGGTAAGTCAGAAGGAACTTGGATAAATAGGACAACTTGGTAGTAGGTCGGATCGGCATGATAAGGAATTGTGTTAGTTCTTTGGGTGTTTATAAGGTAATGAGTTGTTACAGGTGTTTCTTAGCAATTCTCTTGGAATTTGTTGGCATGTGTAGCTTGGTCGAGTTAGAAGGATTCAGTCCTGGCAGTTTGGTGTTGTACAAATGTGATTCAGGAGTTCTTTATGGTTTCTACCATGGTTAGAGATGTATATTTCTACTGGCGTGAGGGCCATGTGATGTATAGTGATTTTGCTTCTAGATGGGATCAAATGGAAAGTTCTTGGCTAGTTGGGCACATAGTTGTTTGTGGCTAGGAAGGGAGCATAAAGTTCTCATATTTATCATAGGATTGCATGGCGTATGCGGTATTTTGTGTATAGTGGGGAGTGGCATATGTGAGGTCACGGTTCAGTTCTGGAAGGAAGGTCAGAACTGGTAGTTTCAGATGATTAGGTAAAGGATACCACTATTGGGTGGCTGGATAAGAGTATACATTCATAAAGGACAATGTGTTTAAGGAAATGTGTTTGAATAAGGATGCTTCATTGGTGTTACGACGCTCTCTTGTTGGATCGACGACTGATATTCAAGGTTTCTTGGTGACACGGGGGAATTATAGGGGTA
Organism: Nicotiana undulata; assembly: GCA_005239495.1. Taxonomy (NCBI): domain Eukaryota; kingdom Viridiplantae; phylum Streptophyta; class Magnoliopsida; order Solanales; family Solanaceae; genus Nicotiana; species Nicotiana undulata. Next base: position 32,934 of record ML274950.1, on the reverse strand, counting down.
TTCCTCGTGGAAGGATTGAGTATTGGAGACAAGTTATATATTTGAGTGGTGGAATTGGGATCAGATATGGTAATTGGTGCGCCTCATGGATTTTGAGACTAGGAGTTTTCATGAACTGATTAGTTTTGTAGTTTTGAACTACGAGGATGCGAGCAAAGCTAGTCAGGTGTTAGTATGTGTCATGATTCAGTCATTATGAACCTTTGGAGAGTTATCTACCTGTTGTGGATGACCAGAGTTGATTTAGAATATAATTATTGGTAGGTCAATATAGGTGGGTGTTCTACACTGAGTCGGAATTGTTGACCCTAAATTGCTATTGTTGAGGGATGTACCATTTGATTGTCACTGAGCTTATTCGTGTTTCGGAATGGTCTATGAGTTACCTTTCGATGTTTCGAGGAGTTGTGATCGTTGGTTATATATGTGCATAGGGTGTAGTTCTATCGGGGCTTTATAGCGAGATTTGAGTAAGGCAAGTAAGTAGTTGTTGCAGGATAGAGTCATGTTGGTTATGTTCTTTCTGGTTCGGCTGGCATGGTATTGTCCGATTTCCCCCGTGGTTATGGCAATGCACTTTAGTAATTGATGTCAAATTTTGCATGGTTATTGATTTTGAGCAAGGTGGGTTGGAGTATGTCATGTGGTCCAGCGGTTGGATGGGATCACGTTTTGCAGCTCAGTTAGGTAGAGGTATGATCCTTGGTGTCGAATTTGTATGATATGGTTTCACGTTGTGTATCGGGATTTTAGCATGATGTGGTAATGGCAAGAGAAATGGCAGGATAATCCTCTCATGTGAGTCTTCTCTATTTTATGAATTGAGCTCTTGGGATGTTGTTATTAAGTGCGCGAGTTGCACAAGTTATGGCTCTGGATGGTTTTGATGCTGATCGGACAAATGGTTGCTGGTTTCTACGTGTTTCTTTCATCAACGGCACCATATGAAGGTGTTTAAGCGAGGTTTTGTTTGATAAGAGGTTATTTACCGGTATTGGATTTTTATTAGCAGCGGTTAGGATTGGGAGTCATCGCTATGCATGTTGAGTCATGCGGTATATTATGTGATTTCATCTTGTGTTGCGGATATGACTTGGTACAGCGTGTTCAGACTATTTCAGCTATAGTCGTGGAAATTTGATCTTGTGAATGGACTCAGAAGTGGAAATTTAGTTCTAAGGTTTATGGGTCAGAATCGGACTTCGAAATTTCAACTGTGTTGTGCTATTAGACCTATATGGGGTAATGTGACGTGGAATCACCTCTGAATATGTGAATGGTAGGTTACACAACAATTTTGGTGGTGTTTGGAACAACTCTTGGCACGTTCGAGGACGAACGTATGTTTAAGTGGGGGAGAATGTAACGACCCGGCCGGTCATTCCGTAGAATTTGCATTATTGATGTTGTTATTGCCTTGTCATAGGTTGGTTATCTTGTTTATGATGTGTTCGAGTCGGTTGGCTCGGGTTCAGAATGGCTGTAGTGAGAATTGAGACACTTAGTCTCCAAAACTAGCTTTGTAGTTGGAAAAGTCAACTGAGAGTTGACTTATTGGTAAACTATCTCGGAATGCGGATTTTATGGCTCGGATAGCTTCGTTAGGTGACTTGGGACTTAGGAGTGTGTTCGGAATATTTTTGTGATGTCCGGTGTAGAATTAGGCTTGAATTGGTGAAAGTTAGTTTTTGGCGATTTCCGGTCGGCAGTGGAAAATAGGCTATCGAGGTCGGAATGGAATTCCATAAGTTGGAACAGGTTAGTAATTTCATTTTGGATATGTGTGCAAAATTTAAGGTCAATCAAATGTGTTTTGGATAGTTTCGGCATCGTTGGTGGAATTTAAAAATTTCAAAGTTCATAGGCTTGAATCCGATGTGATTTTGGTGCTTTGATATTATTTTTAGTGTTTTGAGAGTGAAAATAAGTTTGAATGATGATATGGGATATGTTGGTAGGTTTGGTTGAGGTCCCGAGGGCCTCGGGTGGTTAACGGACCTAGTTTGGGAGTTGGGAGTTGCAGATTTTTTGTTGGTGTCCTCCAGTTTTTCCTTCTACGCGATCGCAGGTGTGGGGTCGCGATCGCATAGGCTTAGCAGAGAGGGCAGGAAAGGTTGTTCTTCGCGATCGCAGAGAGGGAGTTGCGATCGCAGTAGTGTGGATTGGTGTTCTCCACGATCGTGTGGTCTGGGTCGCGATCGCATAAGGTAATCGATGCTGGGGGGAGTTAATGGAAATGGTCTTCGCGATCGCGATGGTGTGTCTGCGATCGCATAGTTCAGTAAAGCAGAGGTTCGAGCTCGCGTGAAGGCTTCCGCGATAGCGTAAGTTTAAATGAGGGCTTCCCTAATTTGTGCTCCGCAATCGCGACTGGATGTGCGTGATCGCGATGAAGATATCCCTGGATAGTATCAAATTAAACCCTCCGCGACCATTAGACCTTTTAACACCATTTTTGAACGGGAAAAGAGCTTGGAGGCGATTTTGAAGAGGGGAAATCATTATTCTTCGTCGAGGTAAGTACTTTGGACCCTAAAACTCAATTATAGGTGATTAAGGAACATAATATCAGTGTTTAATCCATGAAAATCAGTAGAAAAAAATGGGGTTACGGCTTGAGATTATGAGACATTCTAGGGATGATTTGAGGGGTCAAACGAACTCTGATTTAGCGTTCTTTATATGTACGTACTCGTAAGATGATAAAGAATAGTTTGGTATAACATTTGTCGAGTTTCGAGAAGCGGGCCCGGGGGTCGGCTTTTGGCTAATTTCGGGTTTTGAGCTAAAATTGAAATTTTTCAATTGAAATTCATTCCTTAAGCATAATTTTATGATAAAGATCTGATCTTTATAGATTTGGAGCGCTCGGAAGTTGATACGAGAGGCAAGCGGGTCGCGGAGTAGCTTTTTCGGGCTAGTTTGAGGTAAGTAATGTCTTTAAATCCTGTCCTGAGGGTATGAAACCCCGGACTCTGCACCCTTTCACGGGTTTTGGAATGCAAAGGTTGGAACTTTGGAAATATATTCCCTATTTAGGCAACTATTTAGTTGCGAAATCGATTTTAAAGCCTATGATTAATAGTATTGATATATATTTGATATGTTTTAGGCTGTAAGCCATGTTTGGGGCCTAGTACCGATTTATTTACCCCTTGAGAGCTGATTTTACTATTTTCCTCACTGATATGTTATGATTTTCACTCAGTCTTTTCTTGATAATTGTTTTGACACTTAGAGTATTTTGATACTATTTATTGAAAATAAAATACTGTTTTGGGTCGAGAACCCGGTATATTTATGGCTTGAAGGGCATGTTGAGGGTGTCTGACTGAGTGAGGCTGCGAGCCATTATTGTGAGGATGTCGTGATATGAGAGAGGCTGTGGGCCAAGATTGTGTGTGATTTATGCCATGATGTGGCTTGTTATAGCTCTTGGGCTGTAAGAGCCCCTCTGAAATCTGTACACACCCCCAGTGAGCGCAGGTACCTAATGAGTGATATTGCCCGCGGGGCTGATACTGAGTGATTGCGAGGTTGCCTGATGGGCTATTACTGAGTGATTGTGAGGTTGCCTGATGGGCTGATACTGAGTGATTGTGAGGTTGCCTAATGGGTAGATAATGAGTGATTGTGAGGTTGCCTAATGGGTTGATAATGAGTGATTGTGAGGTTGCCTGATGGGCTAATACTGAGATATATGAAATTGTTACGAGAAATGATTATGGACCGATGTGCAAATTTATGATGATTTTACTGAGTTTTTGAACTATGTTCAAACTGATTTTTACTGAGAGTTTTACTGAGATGTATTGAAATTATACTTGTTTCAAAGGATTTCTGGAAATTGTTTTCGAACTTATGTATTTGATGAATACTTTATGGTGACTTGGTGTTTCTACTGTTTTTGTGAATTGGTGTATCTGTGCTGTGCGTTTTGTATTTCTCAGACTGTGATTTATTTTCATTACTACTGAGTTGGCGTACTCATCATTACTCCATGTGCTTTTGTGCAACGATCCAGGTACCGACTCGGAACAGTAGCTGTCTCTGTTCGTTAGCAGCAGTTTTACGGGATTTTGAGGTAGCTGTCCAGCGTCCAATGCTTCTCCATTTCCCTTCCTTATTTAGTATTAGTATTTTATTTCTAGACTTTGTCTATGACAATAGAAGAGTTAGTTTATTTCGTAGATGCTCATGACATGTTGACTCCGGGTCTTGGGGACAGTTGTAGACTATTAGCTTGATTGTTTTGTTTAAAGATTTCGAAATTTATATGCTATTATGAATCGTTGAAATAAATTGAGATATTTGAAAAGAAAAATGTGAAAATTATGAGTGTTGGCTAGCCTAGTTCCACGATATGCGCCATCACGACCGGTTAGGATTTGGGGTCGTGACAAAACCACTCATCCAAATTCATTCTGAATAACCCGAAAATAAAATCCGGCCATACACGCAAGTCATACACAACATGAAGTCATTGAAGACCTCGAATCACTGAACGGATTGCTAAAGCTCAAAACGACTGGTCAGGTCGTTACAATTAGTTTCTCAACCAATGATCCAAACACACCCGAGCCCCTCGGAACCCCATCCAATCATACCAACAAGTATAAATACATTATCCAAACTTATCACAATCCTCAAAACACCCACGGGAACATCACAACAAAAGGCTCAAACTGAATAAATTTCTCTTAAGTTATTAAATCTTCATTCTTTCAAAAAAGTGTCTGAATCACACTTAAACACTTCAGATTACTTTCAAAATTTGCACACAAGTTAAATTCAACTATATAAACCTATCAAAAGTCTTGGAACACCAATTGGAGACCAATAACATCAAGGTCGTCTCTTGGTCAAACTTATGAACTCTTAAATTCTTCAAATTGCCAACTTTCGACAAATAGTGTTGAATTCTTCGAGGAAACTCCGAAACCAAATCCGAACATATGTACAAGTCCAAAATCATCATACGAACCTATCGGAATAATCATAACCCGATTCCGAGTCCATTTACCCAAAATTTAAAACATGGTAAAACTTAGGATATTTCTAAATTTAACTTTCGGTAAAATAAACCAAATCAATCCAGGAAACTCTGAATTCAATTTCGGGCATACACCTAAGTTCAAAAATACCATCCGCACCTAAAGGAGCCGGTGAAAACTCCGATCCAAGATCAAATACGCAAAAGTCAAACTTGGTCAACTCTTCCAACTTAAAGCTTATAAAATGAGAATCATTCTTCCAAATCAATTACGAACCACTCAAAAACCAAAACTAATGATACACACAAGTTATATACACCATATGAAGCTACTCCAAGTCTCAAACCATTGAATAGAACGTTAAAGTTCAAAATAACCGATCGGATCGTTACACCTATTATTCTTCTCTTATGTTGTTGGTAAGAGTTTGATCGGTTGTTCATGAGTTTGATGAATTTTAGTATAAGGACATGAAACTTGATCTTGATACGTGTTTGAATTTGATTTGTTGATCATGAATAGTTTGGTGACTATCACGAATCGTAATTATGAATCAATGCCATGAATACATAATTGTGATATCGAATTCCTTGTTAGTTGATTTGTCTTTGCGCTTGATCTTTGAACATTTGAAATTTGTACAAAAGATGCCTGAACGTAGCTTGTAGAGCTCTCTCATTCTTCTAATGATTATTTATTGTTTTTTGGCTTATGGAGGACCCCAATGTATTGTTTTGGAACAGAGTCTGTGTGGGCCCATCATCTGAATCTCCATTAAATAGACCATTCCAAGAAAAATTGGATTTTTACTCAAATCCATAATTTAAATAATTAATCGAATTATATTAGCATATATTATTCATTTGCATAATATATCTTGAATTTGAGATATAGTTCAAATTTATTACGAATAAAAAATTTAAAATTTTAAAAAGTGATCTTCCATGCAATTAAGAAAAATACGTTGACATGCCCATTTTATAAAATATTGCACCCATACTTATTCAGATAAAAAATTATTTATAAATACCCAGTAGGTATGTATACCTTCGAGATATACAATTCGTATGTTGTATACCTTAATGCAATTTAATTATGTTTACATAGTATACAAAATACAAATGTATGCCACATACATGATATATGCCAGAGGCATATCATATGGGCTTTTGCATCTATACCCGCTTTTGGGTCACATGTTAACTTATACCCGCTTTGCAAAAAAAATTACAAGCGTACCCACTTTTCGCATAAACTTCAGGCATACGGGTCTGAAGTAGCAAATGCAATAACACAAAACTTCAGCATTCTAAGCTTTTTCAAAAACTTCAGCAGAAGTGCTGAAGTTATTTAGTTCATTTGTAAAAACTTCAACACTAAATAAGCTGAAGTTTTGTCCTGGATTAATTAGTTTTGTCATAAAGCTTTTTCAATAACTTAGCAGAAGATGCTGAAGTTATTTAGTTCATTTGTAAAAACTTCAGCACTAAATAAGCTGAAGTTTTGTCATAAAGCTTTTTCAAAAACTTCAGCAGAAGATGCTGAAGTTATTTAGTTCGTTTTCAAAAACTTCAGCAGAAGATGCTGAAATTATTAAGTTCATTTGTAAAAACTTCAGCACTAGATAAGCTGGAGTTTTGTCATGGATTCATTAGTTTTGCAATAAAGCTTTTTCAAAAACTTCAGCAGAAGATGCTGAAGTTATTTAGTTCATTTGTAAAAACTTCAGCACTAGATAAGCTGAAGTTTTGTCCTGGATTCATTAGTTTTGCAATAAAGTTTTTTCAAAAACTTCAAGTTATTTAGTTCATTTGTAAAAATTTCAGCACAATATAAGCTGAAGTTTTGCACAAGTATCAGGAAGGCGGCGCCTGAAGTTGTAAATATTAGGGTATAGATTAAATAATTTTAAAAATATGGGTATAGATTAAATGGGGGCAACCAAATAGGGCGCCCCGCGCAATTTTTACCGTATCATATGGGTTTACTTGAATCATATCCATTTGTCTAACTCATGTATAACAATGTTATATTTCTTCAAAATTACTTAAATATATGTGTGTGCGCCCATGCTCAAAAACTCCTAAGGCATAATTATCATTGGGTACTACACCTCTACAAATGAAATTGGTGGTTCAAATTCTACTTCGAACGATCCTGTTTCCGTACGGAGTATAGATATATATGTGAAAATTACTCAAATCTCAAAAGGAATATAATTTTGAATCTATAATTTCAAAAGTGTTGTGGGTTCATGATAAGAGACTATAGTGAAACCCCTCAAATGTAAATACTATATCCACCGCTTCACAATAGTGCAACCATCCTCTTGAAATTCTGGATCCACCTCTAACATGTGCAATATAATTTTATAAGGTTTGAATTTTCTAAATGGGTGCAAGCGCAGGTAAACATTTTATTTCGCTTGAGTAGTCATGAAAAAACCCGTAGTTATTCAATATAATTTCAAGGCACTACCATTCCATCTGATCTATTTAACTGGACCGCGACAATATAATTTTGGGGAATTTTTCATAGTTGCTTACGTATTTATAAAATATTCCATAACTTACAATTTGGTTTTGAATGACAAATTGTACAACATATATGTTAAAAATATACTCTTACAATATGGCAACTATCTGTAACGATCTGACCGGTCGTTTTCGTGAGATTAGCCTCGTTTTTTTTATTTCTTCTTTGCCATGTATTGCTTATCCTATTTATGTTTTATTGGGTTAGTTGGTTCGAGTTCGGAGTGGTCGTGGTGAGAATTGAGACACTTAGTCTCTTAAGTTGACCTTATGGTTAGAAAAGTCAACCGGGAGTTGATTATTAGGTAAACGACCTCGGAATGTGGATTTTACGGCTCGGATAGCTTCGTTAGGTGATTTGGGACTTAGGAGTGTGTTCGGAATGTGATTTTGAGGTCCGGAGTAGAATTAGGCTTGAATTGGCGAAATTGAGTTTTTGGCTATTTCCGGTCGGCAGTGCAAAATTAGCTATCGGGGTGGGAATGGATTTTCGGAAGTTGGAACAGGTTCGTACGGTCATTTTGGATGTGTATGCAAATTTTCAGGTCAATCGGACGTGTTTTGGATCACTTCGGCATCATTGGCGAAATTTAGAAGTTTCTAAATTCTTAGGCTTGAATACGAGGTGAATTGGGTGTTTTGGCATTGTTTTGGCTGTTTCGAAGGCTCGACTAAGTTTGAATACAATTATGGGATGTGCTGGCATGTTTGTTTGAGGTCCCGAGGGACTCGGGTGAGTTTCGGGTGGTTAACAGATCGATTTTTGGATTGTGGAGATAACTGTTTTCTAGTGTTTTTGTTGCAGAGAAATACTCTACGCGTTCGCGGAGGGAGTCTCGCGTTCGCGTAGAGTGATTTGGGTGTTGGGGGACTTTTTTCTATGCGTTCGCGGGGTGAGGCCATGCGAACGCGAAGTTAGAGCAGCGCGTGCATCGCGGACACGGGTGAGGGGACGCGTTCGCGAAGTATTGAGAGGCAGCTGGGGGCCCAGGTGGTAGGCCTATGTGTTCGCTTTAAGGGCTACGCGTTCGCACAGCTTGAGCTCGTTTAGTCATCGCGTTCGCGTGAAGGGAAGGCGCGTTCGCGTAGCTTTATGGGAAGGGGGTCAGTTGCTTGTTCTATGCGAATGCGTGCGTAGGGCCGCGTTCGCGAAGGGTTAATGACTGGGCAGACAGACTTAAGTTCAAAAATGAGGGTTTAGTCCATATTTTCAAAAACCCATAAGAGAGCTCGGGAGAAGGTGGAATTTGAGGAGATTTTCAGTGGAGTAATTGGGGTAAGTATTCTTCACTCACATTTGGGTTAATTCCGTGATTTAGTCTTGATTTTCATCATTTAATTTGGGAAATTAGAGTGAAAATTGGGGGGAAATGGGAGGAAAGTTTGAGAATTTCTTTTGGTGATTTGAATGGGTAATTGAGGTCGGATTTTGATGAATTTGATGTGGGTAGACTCGTGAGGGAATAATGATTCTAATTTTGTTATTTTATCAAATTCTGAGACGTGGGCTCGGGGCCGAGTTTGGCCAATTTCTGGATTTTTGGCTAATTTTGATAATTTTCGAATGGGCTTCGTTCCTTAGCATATAATAATGATATAAATCTGATTTTTGGTAGATTTGGATCAATCGGAGGCCAGGTCTAGAGGCAAAGTCAATGTGGCTAGGATATTAGCCGGTTTTGAGGTAAGTAACGTTTCCAAACTTGATTCTGAGGGTTCGAAACCCCCAACTATATGATATATGACTATAATTAAGGTGACGCACATGACAAGTGACGGGCGTGCGGGCGTGCACCGTGTGATTTGTGTCCTGGCTCATCCATGGCATTGTCTAGTAGCTATTACAGAATGATATCCGCATTTCTATTAATGTGGTAAATGTGAACATGTTAGAAATCATGTTAAGTACAAATGCTAAGGCTTCACGCCAAAAATGTTGAGACCCGAGTGGTCTTATATTACTGTCCCATTATGTGGCTATTTGATTTCATATACTCAGTACTGTCATAGCATATCATTCATGCCTCAGTCTCGGTAATTGTTAATTTTTACATATGTTTATCATTGTTTCGGGATGATTCATGCATCTGTGAGCCATGTGAGCAAGACTGGAGAGTAATGACTGAGTGAGGCCGAAAGCCTGTTATTGAGACAGTTACGAGATCGGAATGCACACCGTAGCGATACTCTGATCATGCCTTCGTTGGCTTGATATAGCGCTTGGGCTTATAGGATCCTCTCCGGAGTCTTTACACCCCCAGTGAGCACATTGATATTGAGGGATGGATCGTCCCTGGACATGGATCTTGTCCGAGTGTTGTATTACGGAGATGGACATTCTCCGTGGGACTGGATTGGCCTTTTCCTCAGTATTGAGTGACTACGGTCACCGGTGTTCATGTACATTCCGGGATGGATCTTCCCTGGGCCTGAGAACCATATACGGTACTGAGTAGACTTCTGTGTGAGGGTTGTGAGCATNCATGTGCATTCCAGGATGGATCTTCCTTGGGCCTGAGAGCCATATACGGTACTGAGTGGACTTTTGTGTGAGGGTTGTGAGCATCGTCTGCATCTCCACACTGGTTTCATATATATATATATATATATATATATATATATATATATATTGTCATGTAGAGTATACTGGTCATACCTGGCATATTTTGTTCATTTTCTGATAAACTGTGAACATCCCTAATTTCTATACGCTGTTTATTGTAATTTCTGAGGTTTAGTGCGTCACTACCTCTCAGCCCATAGTTTGGGTTTGTTACTTCTGATTTTGGTGTACTCACGTTACCCCCTGCACCTTGTGTGCAGATCCAGGTTCCTCGAGGCGCGGTAGCAGTGGTTGATTGGCTGTCAGAGTTCCCTGGAGTCTTCGAGGTAGCTGCTGGCGATCGCAGCCTTGATTTCTCCTTCTTTATCTTCCTATTGTATTTCATTTTCTCCAGACATTACTATGTCAGCTTTACAATTTCGACATTGTATTTATAGTAGCTTGTGGCTTGGTGACACTAGATCTGGGATTGGATTTGAAACTGTGTTTTAGTGATATTAGACTTTCAAATCGATTATTATTGTTATTCTTGCTTCTGAATTTATAAATTTTCTGAAAACAAACTTTGCTTCAATGAAATATGTGGCTTGCCTGATTCCACGACAGGCGCCATCACGACTAAGTGTTTGGGGTCGTGACACTATCTCTATTTAAGGGTAAATGATGTATTTCTGAAGCGTATGGAATTTTTCCTATTTAAGGGGTATGGTAATATGAAGCGTATAGTTAGGCCCAATATGTTCTCCAATTACAACACTACCTCATACAAACACTCCATATTCCCTAAAAATAGGTACTAACCGTATACTTGTAGAAGGTTATATCCACATTACACACACACACACACACACACACACACACATATATATATATATATACACACACACACACACATACACATACATACTAGCATTAGTGTACGTGCGTTGCACGTGTGGTTAACGTCAATAAGTAAAATATGTGTACATGAAGAACATGTAAATCAAGTTATCAAATTTTAAGTTTTAAAATGTCTACACTAAGTTAATATTTAAAATAAGTAACTTTGAACATAGAAAGGTATAGAGAGTTGTCATTTATTTGAAAAAATACCAGAAAGAAAATTTATTAGTGGCAACTAACCTAGAATATATTTTGTCTTCTAATGTTTCATTCTTATTGATTTTAACATTTATATTTTAATAGTTTGACTCTTACTACTATATTATAATCTATTTTATTATAAATTTAGAAAATAATGACTTGGATTTTTCGCAAATTAGTTAAATCAATTTTTTGGTTAATTAGGATTGTTCATAATGTTAAAGAGATTTTTTTTGTTGATTCAAATCTTAATAATATCTCAACCCAAGTTTTAAATATTTAATTGTAATTATAATTTTTATCCAATAAGAATTTTGACGTTTAATATAATAATGAAAAAATCGTTCAGGGTACGCGGATTGAAAACATAAAAAGCGGATAGAACTTCACATATAGCAAACAACTAATAATCCATGAATTTTAGATGAACACAAAATCAAAATGCCCTGAAAATAAGAGAAGACATTCAAAAAGAATACTAAAGTAAGCTAGTAAAATACATCGGAGAATGACTCAGAATCACATTTAAAAGAGTATATTTAGTTTCGATATAGCATTATTCAAGTGGAATTATTATTTAAATAATTCTATATTGATTAACTCCATTTGTCGTTATATTTGAAAATAATTAGTTTTACAACAATTTTAAAATTTATTTTTAAAAGGTAAAATGATCGATACACATTTCGATCGGAGAACGCGTATTTCTTCTTAATTTGAAGGGCATATATTTTGAAAAAATCTTACGAGAATTGTTGTAATTCATGTAACATGATATTGAATCTGAAATGATTGATATATATGTTTTTTGATAATTAAATTTTGATATTTATTATATATTTTTATTATGATTCTTCAAAAGTCCATCAATAAAAATAATTATATTTTTTAGAGATTAAAATTTGAGCACATATATTTTATATTAATTTGAAGGGCATATCCTTTGGGTAATATTACAAATATTGTAGTCTTTTTTGTGACATAAAATTAAATCTAACATGATCGAAATCGTTATATAGTTTTGTTATAATTCTTCAAACAGTCATCAAATTAAAACTAATTAAAAAAAATTGTATCTTTCTTTTAGAGATATTGGAATGAACGGCTAGGTCATATAGCTTATAGGAAAAAATGAATAATTAAGTAACAATGTAAAGTCTAAAACTGACGAATAATGAATGTGTATTTTACTACCAATAACTTATGTCACGACCCCAAATCCTAAACCGGTCGTGATGGCGCCTATCACGGAACTAGGCTAGCCAACAATCACACATTGATACATTATTTTAAAAATTTCCAAATCATTTCCATCATTTCATTAAACATTTATAAATTTCCAAATTTCTGAACCAAAACCAAACAATATAAAGCAGTCTAAAACCATCCCCAAGACCTGGAGCCAACATGTCATGAGCATCTAAGAGTAGTACCAAGAATTCTACTGTCATAATACATAGTCTCAGAACGAAGAACTAAGTACAAAATAAGAAAGGGAAATAGAGATGTTGTGGACGTTAAACAACTACCTCAATGTCCCAACTCTGGTTCTGCACGTTCTAAGAAGACTAGCGCCCGATGCCAGCAGGTGCAGGGAGTAATGTGAGTACGCCAACTCAGTAGTAATGAAAATAAATCAAGTCTGAACAGTAAGAAACACATAGAAGCAAATGTGATTTCCAATGATTTAAGAAAAATGCCCAAGAAATCTTAGTAAAAAAATGAATTGAATCAAAAATATAATCCGCCCCTCGGGCAATTCATCACTCAGTATACCTCACAATCACTCAGTATCAGCCCCTCGGGCAACCTCACTGTCACTCATGCCTCCCAATCACTCATCACTCGGCATTCGTCACTCGCACTCAGTAGGTACCTACGCTCACTGGGGGCGTACAGACTCCAGAGGGGCTCCTAAAGCCCAAACGCTATAACAAGCCAAATCATTGGCATCAATCACTCTAACACTCAGCCTCTCACATATAATACCAGCGTAACATGTTGCGGAGTGCCCGATCCATCATATCCTCACAATATTGGCTCTCGGCCTCACTCAGTCAGAAACTCTCAAAATACCACTCGGGCCATAAATAACTGGGGTTCTCGACCCAAAACAGTATTTTATATCATGAAATAATATCAACAAGTCTGAGTATCAAAACCAGTTTAACATGAATGACTGAGTGTAAATCATAATCACCACGGTGAGGAATATCAGAAAAATAGTCCCCAAGGGGCTTAAACAGGTCGGCACGAGGCCCCAAACATGGCTTACAACCCAAATATATCAAAAGCATAAAAATATGATTTATCATGTGATTTAAAAGCAGATACGCAACTCAATAGTTGCCTCGGGAAGAACCAAATTCAAATTCCCCATTAGTGCACGCCACACACTCATCATCCAGCGTGTGCGTCACTCCAAAATAGTGAAAAAATGCTAAGTCCGGGGTTTCATACCCTCAGGACAAGATTTATAGTCATTACTTACCTCAAACCAGCCCGAAAAGCTACTCCGCAATACACTTGCCCCTCGAATCGGCTCCCAAATGCTCCGAGTCTATCAAAATAAGATTAATAACATCAAATTATGCTAGAGAGGCGAAACCCAATCGAAACTATCAAAATTAGGCACAATTCCCGAAATTGGCCAAACTCGACCCCCGAGCCCACGTCTCGAAATTCGATAAAAATCACAAAACTGGAATCCTCATTCCCTCACGAGTCTACCGATATCAAATTTACCAAAATTCGACCTCAATTGCCCATTCAAATCATCAAAAGAAATTCCCAAATTTTCCTCCCATTTTCCCATAATTTTCACTTTAATTTCTCAATTTACATGATAAAAATCAAGGCTAAATCATGATATTAACTCAAATGTGCTTGAAGAACACTTACCTCAAGAATCCCACTGAAATCCCTTCAATTTCCACCTTCTCCCGAGCTCTCTAATGAGTTTTTGAGTTATGGCCTAAAACCCTCATTTTTTAAACTTAAACTTTCTGCCCAGTCTTTTCTTCATCGCGAACGCATCACTATGACCACGTTTGCATAGAGAAATCACAGCTGGCCCCTAATTTCCTCTACGCGAAAGCGGCTACCAGCCCGCGAGCGCACAACACAACTAACCCAGCCCACCGCGAATGCATGGCCCCTACGCGAACGCATAGGCCAATGAGCCTGGGGTCCCTCAGAGGCCTCATACACTACGCAAACGCACTCCTCCACTCGCGTTCGCGATGACCACTTGACTCAACTCACCGCGTTCGCACCTCTAGCTGGTTCAAAAATCCAAGAATAACCCCGTTAACCACCTGAAACTAACCCGAGACCCCCGAGACCTCAACCAACCATACCAAAACATCCCATAACCTCATTCAAACTTAGTCGAGCTTTAGAAACACTAAAAACAACGCAAAACCACCAAAATCACATAAAATTCAAGCCTATGAACTTCGAAGTTTCTAAATTTCACCAAGAATGCCGAAACTATCCAAAACACATCCGATTGACCTGAAAATTTGCACACATATCCAAAATGATGTTACGAACCTTCTCCAACTTCCGGAATTACATTCCGACCGTGATAGCCTAGTTTCCACTGCCTACTGCTAATCGCCAAAAATTAACTTTCGCCAATTCAAGCCTAATTCTACACCGGACATCAAAACTTCATTCCGAACACACTCCTAAGTCCATATCACCTAACAAAGCTATCCGAGCCATAAAATCCGCATTCCGAGGTCGTTTACCAAGAAGTCAACTCCTAGTTGACTTTTCCAATTATAAGGCTAATTTAAGAGACCAAGTATCTCAATTCTCACCACGACTACTCCGAACCCGAAACAACCGACCCCGACACATCATAAACATACTAAGAAATGCATAACAAAGCAGAACAGGAATAACGGGGCTAATTCCACGGAACGACCGACCGAGTCATTACATTCTCCCCCTCTAAAACAATTCCTCGAACGGGTTTAGAAACATACCTGGGGTCTCAAAAAAGTGAGGATATCTGCTTCGCATCTCCCACTCGGTTTCCCAAGTGGCCTCCTCCACTGGCTTCCCTCTCCACTGCACCTTCACTGAAGCTATATCGTTAAACCTCAACTTTCTGACCTGATGACGCATAATAGCCACTAGATCTACCTCATATGACATATCACCCTCGAGTTGAACCGTGCTGAAGTCCAATACATTACATGGATCACCAATATACTTTCGGAGCATCGACACATGGAATACCGGATGGACACTCGTAAAGCTGGGTGGAAAGGCAAGTCTATAAGCCACCTCTCCAATCCTCTGAAGCACCTCAAAAGGCCCAATGAACCAGGGACTCAACTTTCCCCTCTTCCCGAACCTCATAACATCCTTCATGGGTGACACCTTCAGTAGTACCTTCTCTCCCTCCATGAAAGACATATCCAGGACCTTCCGGTCCGTATAACTCTTCTGCCTAGATTGCGCCGTGCGAAGTCGCTCCTGAATATACTTCACCTTATCCAACGCATCCTGAACCAAGTCTGTGCCCAATAATCTAGCCTCGCCCGGCTCAAACCAACCCACCGGAGATCTACACCTCCTACCATACAAAGACTCATACGGAGCCATATGGATACTGGACTGATAGCTATTATTATATGCAAACTCCGCGAGTGGCAGAAACTGGTCCCATGAACCCCCAAAATCAATGACACATGCATGCAATATGTCCTCCAAAATCTGAATAGTACGCTCCGAATGCCCGTCGATCTGAGGATGGAACGTTGTGCTCAACTCGACCTGAGTACCCAACTCTCTATGCACGGCTCTCCAAAACTGAGATGTGAACTGAGTACCTCTATCGGAAATGATAGGCACTGGAACCCCATGCAACTGGACAATCTCCCTGATATAGATCTCAGCTAACCACTCCGAAGAATATGTAGTACCAATAGGAATGAAGTGCGCGGACTTGGTCAACCGATCCACAATGACCATATAGCATCAAATTTCTTCGAAGTCCATGGGAGTCCAACTACAAAGTCCATGGTGATCCGCTCCCACTTCCACTCCGGAATATCTAACCTCTGAAGTAATCCACCTGCCCTCTGGTGCTCATACTTGACCTGTTTGCAGTTGAGACACCTAGATACAAACTCAACAATATCCTTCTTCATCCTCCGCCACCAATAATGCTGCCTCAGATCCTGGTACATCTTTGCGGCACCCGGATGGATGGAATACCGCGAGTTATGAGCCTCTGCTAAAATCAACTCTCGAAGCCCATCTACATTGGGCACGCAAATACATCCCTGTATCCTCATGGCCCCGTCATCACCAATAGTCACATCCCTTGCATCACCTCGACGGACCCTGTCCTGAAGGACTAGCAAGTGTCGGTCATCATATTGGCGTTCTCTAATCTAGTCATAAAGAGAAGACCTGGAGGATACACAAGTCAATACCCGCGGGGGCTCTGATAAATCCAATATCACCAACTGACCTGCTAAAGCCCGAACATCAAGTGCTAAAGGTCGCTCGCTGCTGGAAGGTAGGCTAGACTCCCCAAACTCTCTGCTCTGCGACTCAGGGCATCGGCCACTACACTGGCCTTCCCCAGATGATATAGAATAGTGAGGTCATAATCCTTGAGAAGCTCCAACCATCTCCTCTGACGCAAATTCAAGTCCTTCTGCTTAAGCAGATACTGCAAACTATGATGATCAGTGAAGATCTCACAATGCACTCCATACAAATAATGACGCCAAATCTTCAAGGTGTGGACAATGGCTGCTAGCTCAAGATCATGCACTGGATAATTATTCTCGTGCACTTTCAATTGTCTAGACGCGTAGGCAATCACCTTATCGTCCTGCATCAATACCGCTCCCAAGACGACTCTAGAAGCATCACAGTAAACTGTATAAGAACCTGAACCAGTAGGCAAAACCAACACCGGAGTTGTGGTCAAAGCTGACTTGAGCTTCTGGAAACTCTTCTCACTCTCCTTAGTCCACCTGAAATGAGAACCCTTCTAGGTCAGTCTAGTCATAGGTGCTGCAATAGATGAAAATCCCTCTACGAAACGGCGATAGTACCCTGCCAAACCAAGGAAGCTGCGAATATCGGTAGCTGACGACGGTCAAGTACAACTCTGCACCACTTTCACCTTCTTCAGATCTACCTTGATCCCATCAAAAGATACCACATGGCCCAAAAATTCCATTGAATCAAGCCAGAATTCCCACTTCGAAAATTTTGCATACAACCTCTTCTCCCTCAGAGTCTGAAGCACAACTCTCAAATGCTGCTCATGATCCTCCCGAGATCGGGAGTATACCAAGATGTCGTCAATAAACACGATGACAAGGGAATCAAGATAAGGCTGGAACACATTGTGCATCAAGTGCATAAAGGTTGTTGGGGCATTGGTCGGCCCAAATGACATAACAAGAAACTCATAATGGCCATATCGGGTCCTGAAAGCAGTCTTCGGGATGTCAGAGTCCCGAATCTTAAACTAATGATACCCAGATCTCAAGTCAATGTTAGAGAACACTCTGGCTCGCTGAAGCTGGTCAAACAAATCATCAATACGAGGCAAAGGATACCGGTTCTTCACCGTAACCTTGTTCAGCTGCCGATAATCAATACACAAATGCATAGAACCATCCTTCTTCTTCACAAACAACACCGGTGCACCCCAAGATGACACACTAGGCCGAATGAACCCCTTATCTAGGAGTTCCTGAAGCTTCTCCTTCAAATCCTTCAATTCCACTAGCGCCATACGATATGGAGGAATAGAGATAGGCTGAGTGCCTGGCACCAGGTCAATACCAAAATCAATATCCCTGTCAGGTGGCATGCCTGACAGGTCTGCAGGGAACACGTACGGAAACTCACGGACCACAGGAACAGAATCAACAGCAGGAGTCTCACCACTAACATCCTTCACAAAATCCAGATACGATAAACATCCCTTCTCAACCATACGCTAAGCCTTCAGGTAAGAAATCACCCTGCTAAGCACATACTCAGTAGAACCTCTCCACTCAACTTTCGGAACTCCAGGCATAGCCAAGGTCACGGTCTTAGCGTCACAATCAAGAATAGCATGACACGGGGATAACCAATCCATGCCCAATATCACATAAAAATCAACCATGCTAAGTAACAATAAATCCACTCGGGTATCCAGACCCCCAATAGATACCACACACGACCGATACACACGGTCCACAATAATAGTATCGCCTACCGGAGTCGACACATGAACAGACGTAACTAAGGACTCATGGGGAATATCCAGAAAATGGGCAAATTATGACGAAACATAAGAGTATGTGGAACCAGGGTCAAATAAAGCCAAAGCATCTCGATGACAGACTGAGATAATACCTGTGATCACTGCATCAGAGGCCATAGCAATTGGCCTGGATGGAAGCGCATAGATACTGGCCTGACCTCCACCTGCTCGACCTCCCCCTCTAGGGAAGCCCCTAGCTGCCTGACCCCCACCCCTAGCTGCCTGGGCGGGGGGTGAAGTGACTGGAGCTGAAGTCGAGGGCTGACCCCCTCTATTGAGAAGAACTACCAGGACGACGAGGACACTGCCTCCATACATGTCCAAACTCTTCACACTCAAAGCAACTCCCTGGAGCTGGAGATGGGGACTGAAGGGAACCCCTGGCACCAGGATAGCTACTAGATGAACCATGCATAGAAGAACCCTGGAAAGATGATGCTCTGGAGGAACCTTGAGCTGGAAGGGCACTAAATGAAGAACGGCCCGGATGAGAGCTGCGGGGACCCTGCCCCGAAGATGCGCCACTATAAGCTGGGCGAACTGGATGAGGAGGTCTAAATGGGCAACCTCTACTGTGTTGAAGCTGCCCTCTGGAAAGGGTACCACTAAAACTACCAGATCCCCGAGACCTCTTGGTCTCCCTCTCCTTTCGCTCCTCGCGGTGAACTGACTCAATATCTCGAGCAATATCAACAACCTGCTCGAAGGTAGCACCTGACACTCTCTCTCTAGTCATCAAAATACGGAGCTGATAAGTGAGGCCATCCACGAACCTCTTGATCCTCTCCCTATCAGTAGGGACTAACTTAGTAGCATGACGAGCCAACTCTGAAAAATGCATCTCATACTGCGTCATTGATAGCTCTCCCTAACGCAACTGCTCAAACTGCCTGCGTTGCTCCTCCCTGTGATACTGAGGAACATACTTCTCCAAACAAAATAGTGGAGAACTGCTGCCAGGTGAGGGGTGTTTCACCAATAGGCCTACGCCTCTCGAAAGACTCCCACCAAGTGAAAGCAGCACCCAAAAACTAAAATGTGGAAAACGAGACCCCACTAGTCTCCAGAATCCCTACCGTATGAAGTATCCTCTGACACTTATCCAGAAAACCCTAGCATCCTCGCCCTCAATACCGCTGGACGTCGGATGTTGAAGTCTACTAAACCTCTCCAGCCTGCGCTGCTCATCCTTTGGCATAGCTGGAACCACGAAGTGTTGAACTGGAGCAACTGGCTGGGCTGGAACTACCCCCCGTGTCTGAAGGCCCTGTACAACCTGCTCAGGTGTCCGGGCAGTTGGAGTCTGAGTTCCTCCCCCGGCCTGAGATGTAGCGGCAGTAGTAGACACACCAATTGCCTGAGCCAGGCTAGTACATACCGTAAAGATCTGAGCCAGGGTCTCCTGAAGACCCGGAATAACAATGGGCACTGCCGGTGACTGGGCCTATCCCGCTGGAATACCTGCTGCGGATACCTGATCTTGAATGATAGGTGGATCCACTAGTACTGCCCCGGCTGCTGCACAGGCTGGGACCCTACCTCTGCCTCGGCCTCGACCTCTCGCGGGTCTAGCTGGTGTCTAGTCACCCTGATCGGTAGCGCGTGTCCTCACCATCTGTGAGAGAATGCAACAACAGAAGTTTAGGTTTCTAGAATCAATAGGATGGCACGACAGAATTCAAGAAAACGAGACTTTCCAAAGGGTTCTGTAGCCTCTCGAAGATAAGTACAGATGCCTCTGTACCGATCCGCAAGACTCTACTAAACCTGCTCATGACCATTGAGTCCTATGCAACCTAGGCTCTGATACCAACTTGTCACGACCACAAATCCTAAACCGGTCGTGATGGCGCCTATCATGGAACTAGGCTAGCCAACAATCACACATTGACACATTATTTTAAAAATTTCCAAATCATTTCCATCATTTCATTAAAGAGAGTCGTCATATAGTTTTTAGGAGAAACTGGTTCACACGTAAAATAATTGAGCACATATTTTTTATATTAATTTGAAGGGAATATCCTTTGGGGTAATATTACAAATATTATAGTCTTTTCTGTAACATAATATTAAAACTAACATGATCGAAATCGTTATATAGTTTTGTTATAATTTTTCAAATAGTCATCAAATTAACACTAATTAAAAAAATTGTATCTTACTTTTAGAGCTATTGGAATGAACAGCTAGGTCATATAGTTTATAGGAAAAAATGAATAATTAAGTAACAATGTAAAGTCTAAAACTGACGAATAATGAATGTGTATTTTACTACCAATAACTTATGTCACGACCCCAAATTCTAAACTGGTCGTGATGGCGCCTATCATGGAACTAGGCTAGCCAACAATCACACATTGACACATTATTTTAAAAATTTCCAAATCATTTCCATCATTTCATTAAACATTTATAAATTTCCAAATTTCTGAACCAAAACCAAACAAGATAAAGCAATCTACAACCATCCCCAAGACCTGGAGCCAACATGTCATGAGCATCTAAGAGTAGTACCAAGAATTCTACTGTCATAATACATAGTCTCGGAACGAAGAACTAAGTACAAAATAAGAAAGGGAAATAGAGATGATGTGGACGCTGAACATCTACCTCAATGTCCCAACTCTGGCTCTGCACGTACTAAGAAGACTAGCGCTCGATGCCAGCACCTGAATCTGCACACAGAGGTGCAGTGAGTAATGTGAGTACGCCAACTTAGTAGTAATGAAAATAAATCAAGTCTGAACAGAAAGAAACACAATAGGAGCAAATCATGGAATCACAATAAGTAAAATCTTTAGTCCCAACAATGTATATATTTGGTCAATACGCTTTGAAAGCAAATTTCAGTAAAACTCCTTTGAAAAATATGATTGCCAATGATTTAAGAAAAATACCCAAGAAATCTTAGTAAAAAATGAATTGAATAAAAAATAGCTACTCTAGTAAAACAACATCATAATCCGCCCCTCGGGAAATTCATCACTCAATATACCTCACAATCACTCAGTATCAACCCCTCGGGTAACCTCACTGTCACTCATGCCTCCCAATCACTCATCACTCGGCACTCGCACACAGTAGGTACCTGCACTCACTTGGGGTATACAGACTCCAGAGGGGCTCCTACAACCCAAGCTCTATAACAAGCCAAATCATGACATCAATCACTCTAACACTCGGCCTCTCACATATCATAACAGTGTAGCATGTTGCGGCGTGCAAGGCGATCCATCATATCCTCACAATATTAGCTCTCGGCCTCACTCAGTCAGAAACTCTCGAAATGCCACTCGGGCCATAAATAACCAGGGTTCTCGACCTAAAACAGTATTTTATATCATGAAATAATATCAACAAGTCTGAGTATCAAAAACAGTTTAACATGAATGACTGAGTGTAAATCATAATCACCACGGTGAGGAATATCAGAAAAACAGCCCCTAAGGGGTTTAAACAGGTCGGCACAAGGCCCCAAACATGGCTTACAACCCAAATATATCAAAAGCATAAAAATATAATTTATCATGTGATTAAAAGCAGTTACGCAACTCAATAGTTGCCTCGGGAAGAACCAAATTCAAATTCCCCATTAGTGCATGCCACACACTCGTCATCCAGCATGTGCGTCACTCCAAAATATTGAGAAGATGCTAAGTCCGGGGTTTCATACCCTCAGGACAATATTTATAGTCATTACTTACCTCAAACTAGCCCGAAAAGCTACTCTGCAATACACTTGCCCCTCGAATCGGCTCCCAAATGCTCCGAGTCTATCAAAATAAGATTAATAACATCAAATTATGCTAGAGAGGCGAAACCCAATCGAAACTATCAAAATTAGGCACAATTCCCGAAATTGGCCAAACCCGACCTCCGGGCCCACATCTCGAAATTCGATAAAAATTACAAAACTGGAATCCTCATTCCCTCATGAGTCTACCCATAAAAAATTTACCAAAATTCGACCTCAATTGCCCATTCAAATCATCAAAAGAAATTCCCAAATTTTCCTCCCATTTTTCCCCAATTTCCACTTTAATTTCTCAATTTACATGATAAAAATCAAGGCTAAATCATGATATTAACTCAAATGTGATTGAAGAACACTTACCTCAAGAATCCCACTGAAAATCCCTTCAATTTCCACCTTCTCCCGGGCTCTCTAATGAGTTTTTGAGTTATGGCCTAAAACCCTCGTTTTTGAAACTTAAACTTTCTGCCTAGTCTTTCCTTCATCGAGAACGCATCACTATGACCGCGTTCGCATAGAGCAATCTCAGCTGGCCCCTAATTTCCTCTACACGGACACGGCTACCAGCCCGCGAACGCACAACACAACCAACCCAGCCCACTGCGAACGCATGGCCCCTACACGAACGCATAGGCCAATGGTCCTGGGATCCCTCAGACGCCTCACACACTACGCGAACGCACTCCTCCATTCGTGTTCGCGATGACCACTTGACTAAACTCACTGCGTTCGCACCTCCAGGATCGCGAACGCATAGAATAAATATCCTCAGCACCCCAATTCCCCTATGCGAACGCGAGACCACCTCCGCGAACGCATAGGGTAAATCCGTGTTGTAGAAACACAAGCAAAACATCTGGTTCAAAAATCCATGAATCACCCTGTTAACCACCCGAAACTCACCTGAGGACCCCCGAACCTCAACCAACCATACCAACACATCCCATAACCCCATTCAAACTTAGTCTAGCCTTCAAAACATTAAAAGCAATGCAAAAATACCAAAATCACATAAAATTCAAGCCTATGAACTTCGAAGTTTCTAAATTTCACCAAGGATGCCGAAACCAACCAAAACACATCCGATTGACCTAAAAATTTGCACACATATCCAAAATAACGTTACGGACCTTCTCCAACTTCCGGAATTCCATTCCGACCTCGATAGCCTATTTTCCATTCCCGACCGGAAATCGCCAAAAACTAACTTTTGCCAATTCAAGCCGAATTCTACACCGGACATCAAAACTTCATTCCGAACACACTCCTAAGTCCCATATCACTTAACGAATCTATCCGAGCCATAAAATCTGCATTCCGAGGTCGTTTACCAAGAAGTCAACTCCCAGTTGACTTTTCCAACTATAAGGCTAATTTAAGAGATCAAGTGTCTCAATTCTCACCATGACTACTCCAAACCCCGAACAACCGACCCCGACACATCATAAACATACTAAGCAATGCATAACAAAGCAGAAACAGGAATAACGGGGCTAATTTCACGGAACGACCGGCCAGGTAGTTACAACTTATTACGTATACAAAAAAACCTATAGAGGGCCATTTATTGGAATATATGAAAAAAAATAATAATGTCAACTTATTTTGAGTACTTATTATTCATTCATATTTCTTCTATTTTAAATTTTAACCAAGTCAATTTTTAATACTATATTATAACTGATTCGACTTTATTTTCTAATCCTTTCATCATCAGTGGTCTTTTTTATTGAAATATATCTATTAAAGTCAGGATTTTTGTCAACCTGAAGATATTTTACTTGTATGATGAATTTGAAAACTAATAAAATTAATTTTTTTGCCAATTAGCTATTCCAAATACTTAATTGTTTATTTTTAGCAATAAAAGAGATAAATTATATTTTATTAATTTAAATTTGTAATATTAGCCCATACCAAATTTTAAATATTTTGAATAAAATTTCTTTGTCAAATTGTAAGAAAATCAAATGAACGAGAAATAGTTTTGTATATTTTAAAGTATTTTAGTACAAAAAAGAGTTTCACCGAAATCAAAACATAAAAAATAGTTACTTCGTCATCTTCCAAGAACATCGTACGTCATCTTTCTTTTTTGATTGAATTCTTGGAATCTTTCCAAAGGGATAAACTTCTAAATACCAAGTGGTTACGTCCTATTTGGTTAGTATTTTTAATTCTTTCCTTTTCTTGCCATTTATATATAATTTAAGTGTAAAAATTTATATAAAATAAAATGTTAATGTTCTTGAAGTTCTAATATTAAATTTTTCTACGCAATCCAAATAAGGAAGATGTAATATATAAAATTTAGTTTATTTTGAGTCCTAAATATGAGGAAAATAATAAGATGAGTATTCTTACATATAAGAAAAATAATTAAATGAGTATTCCTACATATTAAGAAAATAACTAAATTACTATTTTATCCAATGCAAACTCTATTTTAAAGGGTAAAAAAGGGCGAATAATATTTCGCTAAGGGCCTTCGTGCTTTTAATATAATATAGATAGTATAAAAAAGAGTTTCACCTAAATCAAATCATAAAAAAATTACTCTGTTATCTTCTAAGAACGCCGCACGTCATCTTTCTTTTTTGGTTGAATTCTTGGTATATGTACAAAGGGATAAACTTCTAAATACCAAATGGTTATGTCCTATTTGATTAGTATTTTTAGTTATTTCCTTTTCTTGCCATTTATATTTAATTTAAGTCCAAAAGTTTATATAAAATAAAAGTTAATAGTTTTGAAGTTTTAAATATTAAATTTTTCTACGTAATCCAAATAAGGAAGATGTCATATATCAAAGTTAGTTGATTTTGAGTCATAAATATTAGAAAAATAATTAAATGAGTATTCCTACATATAAGGAAAATAATTAAATGAGTACTCTACATATTAGGAAAATAAATAAATTACTATTTTATCCAATGTAAACTCTATTTTTAAAAGGTAAAAAAGACTAACGACATTTCGCTAAAGGCCTTCGTGCTTTTAATATAATATAGATATAGATATACTGTATGTAGAGCAATATATATTATATAGTCTACGTATATTATCTGTATATTGTATATTTGTTAATGATGTTTCGTTTTATCCACTTCAATATTTGTATACATATATATAATGATAAAATACAGAAATATAGTATATATAATATACAATAATACATTATAAAAAGAATTGGGGGAAGTAAACATGTTTCCGGTGATGGGGAAATAAAGAAGAAGCAAATTTGAGGGAAACAAAATATAATGTATATAATAAAATATATATTATTAAATTATACAATAACATAATATATGTGTATATAATATAAAATAATACATTATAAAAAAAACGAGGGAAGCAAATACATTTTTGCTGAAAATTTCCTAAGGGGTGATAATTTATTGTGATTGATATGTTAGGTGAGAGAGAATCAGAAAGAGATATCTTTTAAGTGAGAGAAATTTTAGGAGATGAAAAGTTGTACACAATTTAATAAAAAAGGTAAGATTTTAAAATAAGTTGTACTAAAGGTAATTCCTCGTAAGGAATTTTGCATACCATAAGTTTCAATGATATTATTTCCATGATTTAATTGGTCCCTAGTATAGTAACTTAATAATATATATGTCAAATTAAAATGATAAGATCCAATGTTATTACGAGATCAAATTACTTTCCTAATAGTTTCCATCATATTAAAGAAACTGCATATTATAAAATCTACCTCAGGTACCACAGTCCTTTAAATTCTTTTATAAAAACCATAGGAGAAACACTACTTTATGCACCAGACATCTTCAATGGGAAAGGTTAAGGCATCATTTTGTAACACTTTCTCCCTCATAGCTTACGTTTGTGGTACGTACAACAACACTTTGTATTCTTTAATTTTCTCCACTACATTATTAGTCCAAATAAATTTTCTGTTTTATTTATTTTGCAGCCATGTTGGTGATTACCCACGTTGTCAAAGCAAATGCTAACGTATGTCCATCAGAAATTGACTCTATTTCGTGTAAAGGAGGTGATAAAAAACCAGAATGTGAGCCATATTGTAAGTTTGCCTATGACAAACAATATATAGCTTCCGAATGCATCGTGAAAAAGCTTGGTGACAATCCCATTTGTACCTGCTTCTACCAGATTGACAAACCCTGTTAATCACCCAACGATTCATTAATTGTATTAAAAGTTTCTTATCAACGGATCATGGCATCCAATCTATCTGTTGATGTTTATCTATACAAAGGAAATAAAAGCGTTTATTAATTTGGTGTGGTCGCATTGTTTCCTTATCTTTTCCCTTTTTATTATTAAATAATTCTATTTCTCTGCAAGAAGAATCTTAAAATTTGCTAAATTAATTTCCATCGGAACACTTTCAGAGTGAATAAATTAGTTGTGTTTCATAAAATTAAAACAATATCCTCCCAAAATAATACTATTTAAAAATAATAATTAAATGTGAATATTTTTATAAGAGAAAATTGATATCCGTAAAATCCTCTCAACTAAATATTCTGTTGATAGTAGATTTACGTCGGATCACAATTGGAGCTCCGAAAGGTGCTTAGAAAAGAACAAGGCGGTGTTACAACTAAATGAATCGAAATATTCTTAACATAGATACTCCCTATTATTATACTCCCTATCAATGGAGAAAGAGAATCCTTTTCCTCAAAGTCAAATTGTTGTTAACAGCTCACATCCTCTCCACTTGAGTCCGTTAGATAATCGTGGTGTGATTCTAGTTTTTTTCAGCATTCAATAAAATTGGATATGCACATTCGAGAAAATCTATATTAACTTTTTTGTCAGCTAAAAATAAGTTAGGGTTTATTAAATGAAAAAATTCCAAAACCTAGGGAAAACTCACCTTATCTGGATCTATGGGTCAGAGTCAATTGAATTGTGAGCTACTATTAAAATTGAATTTTCTGACCATGGGCATCAGGCCAAGTGTGCTACATTTTAAATCTGCCAGAGGCTTATGAAAGCAGCTTGAAGATGTGCTTGGTCGATCTAATATTGCACGTGTATTTATCCTGCAAAAGAAACTTTTAGAAATTGCAAAAGGTTCAAATAATATAGCAACATATTTTAACTTTATAAAATCAATTGGGGATGATATTTGTCACTATCCAAAACTCAAATTGTCGTGATGGCGCCAATCATGATACTAAAAAGGCCGACTACTCAGAAAATTGCAACACTTTCAAATTTAAGATATGCTAAAACATAATTAAATAAATAAAATCTCATAAAACTAATAAAAGTGTCGCAACTCAATACACAAGTTCCCAAAATCGAGGTGTCACTGAGTACATGAGCATCTATACAATACAAGTCCGAAATACTGTCTAAGAAAACTTAATAAATAAGACATAGGGATAGGGTAGGAGACCCAAGGTCTGCGGACGCCAGGGCAGGTACCTTGAATATCTCTGAACGATAGTAAACTTTGAGAATCAGCAACCACCATGTCCGGATACACCTAGATCTGCACATGAAGTGCAGGGCGTAGCGTGAGACAACCAACTCAGTAAGTAACAAGTCTAACTATTGGGCTGAAAGCAGTGACGAGCTTCACAGTTACAGTTCAATTACAAAATTACACTACAAAAATGTAGGCATGCTTCCAAGTTAAACAGTTAAAGCTCAAACATGTAAAATATGCCAAGTTCAATTGAAACAAGATATGGTACATCTCGATATCTACATGTCAGTTATGCATGCTAACTGAAGTACAGACAGTGACAAAATCATATGCATACTCTTAGAGTATCAATCACACAGTCCTCTTATTCACTCCATCCTTACAGTCACTCATTACTCACAGTCACTCCATCCTCACAGTCACCCAGTCCTCCCAATCGCTTGGCATTTGCGCTCACACTCGCACTCAGTAGGTACATGCGTTCATTGTGGATGTGCGGACTCCGGAGGGGAAATTCCAACCCAAGCGCTATAATAAGCTAATCATGGCATGAATCAAATAAATATGTTGCGACGTGCAACCCAACCCCATAAATATCCTCACAATTAGGCCATCGGCCTCACTCAGTCATCAATCTCTCCAATCTCTCGGGCTCACAAGAATCATGATAATCATCCCAAACAACGATGATGTAATGTATCAATAAAGGACAATAGAGACTAAGATATAATATGCAAGTAATAGCTGTGACGGAGTAAAAATGGAAATTTAAAGAAATAATTCAACATGTAACACGACCTATGTGGCTCCTAATAGTGCCAACATATATCCTAAGCATGATTTTCTGACATGAGTGGCTGCTCAACTTCTCTAACACATGGTGAAAATATGAGTACGACAAGATTATTCATTATAAAGTTCCATGGAATTTAACAAGTCACAATTCTACGGTGCACGCCCACACGCCGGTCACCTAGCATGTGCATCACTTCAACATCAATCACATAACACGTAATTTGAGGTCTCATACCCTTAGAATCAAGTTTAGAAGTGTTACTTACCTCATACCGTGCAAATCCCTACTACAATAAGCCATTGCCTCGCGAATAGGCCTTCGAATGCCTCAAATGTAGCCACAAACAATTCGAGGCAATCAACACACGCTAAAGGAATCAATTCCTAAAAAATACTATATAATCAAAAGTCAACTCAAAAGTCGACCCCCCGTCCATGTCTCGGAATCCAATAAAAGTCACAAAATTCAGAAACCCATTCAATAACGAGTCTAACCATACCAAATTTACCAAATTCCAATACCATATCACCACTCAAATCTCTAAATTAAAATCTCCAAATCCCTAGCCTCAAATTCCCAATATCCACCTAAAAAACACGCAAACTAGGTGGGAAATTCAATGAAAAAAATAATATTATTGAATAAAAATGGTAACAAGTGACTTACCTCAAGAAACCCTTTCGAAATCCCTCTAAAACATTGCGTTAGTCCGAGCTTGAAATGTCCAAAAATGATAAAATCACAAACCCTCGAATTAATATAATCTTCCCGGTGCTTTCGCTTATGCGGATCACTTGACTGCATCTGCGGTCCCACTTATGCAGATTTTCCATCGCTTCTGCGATCCAGGACCTCCAAGCCACTTTCACATTTGCGGTCTCCCATGCGCATATGCACATCTACATCTGCAGATATACTTCCGCGCCTGTGCCCCCAGGCGTCCTTTCTCAATCTCGCACGTGCGACACCTCTCTGTATCTACGACCTCGCAAGTGCAAACAACCCTTCGCACCTGCGATCACTGCCCAGCTTCGCCCAAACCACACATGCGACCATTCACTCACTTCTACGGTAACGCATTTGCAACCATAACCCCGCAGGTGCGATGACACCAGACACCAGCAGCCCAAATTTCCTCTCAAGTCCAAATTTCAACCGGGTTCCCGTCTAAATCATTCTCGAGGCCCCCGAGACCTCAACAAAATATGCCAACAGGTCCTAAAATCCAATACGAACTTAGTCGATCTCTCAAATAACATCAAACAACATCAAAACAGAAATCGCACCCCAATTCAAGCCTAATGAAAACTAAGGAATTCAAACTTCTACTATCGATGCCGAAGCCTATCAAATCACGTCTGATTGACCTCAAATTTTGCATACAAGTCATAAATGACATAACAGACCTAATACAACTCCCGGAACCAAGATCCTGATAACCACAAGGTCAACTCTCGGCACTTCTCAATTTCCAAAAAATCTAATTTTCCAACTTTTTCCATTTCAAGTCTAAATAAACTACGGACCTTTAAATCACTATCCGGACACACTCCTAAGTCTAAAATTATCAAAAGGAGCTATCGATACCATCAAAACTCCATTCCGGGGCCATTTACACCTATGTCAACGCGGTCAACCTTTTCAACTTAAGCTTCTAACCTTGAGACTAAGTGTCTCAACTCATTCTAAAACATCCCCGGAATCGAACCAACTATCCTGGGAAGTCACATAGCGACTAATAAGCATAAAATAAGCAGTATGGGGAACGAGGCTACAACACTTAAAACGCCCGGTCGGGTCATTATATCCTCCCCCTTTTAAACAAACATTCATCCTCGGACAAGTCTAGAAACGTACCTGGAGTCTCAAATAGGCATGGAAATCTGCTCCACTTCTTTCGCTCGGTCTACCAAGTAGCCTCCTAAACTGGCTGACTTCTGCACTGCACCTTCACTGAATCTATGTCTTCTGATCTCAACTTTCAAACCTATCGATCCAAAATGGCCATCAGCCTCACATCATAAATCAAATCACCATCCAATTGAACCGTGTTGAAATCCAAAACATGAGATGGATCGCCGACATACTTTCGGAGCATAAAAGCATGAAACACTGGATGAACACTCGACAGACTAGGCATCAAGTCAAGCTTGTAAGTCAGCTCTCCAATCCTCTGAAGCACTTCAAATGGCCCAATATACCGAGGGCTCAACTTTCCCTTCTTCCCGAACCTCATAACACCTTTTTATGTGTGAAACCTTGAGCAGTACCTTCTCCCCAACCATGTAAGAAACATCGCGAACCTTCCGATCGGCTAAATCTTTTGTCTAAACTTCTCCGTGCAAAGCAGATCTTGAATTAATTTAACCGTTACCGAAGCATCCTGAACCAAGTTAGTGCCTAATATCCTAGCCTCACCCAGCTCAAACCAACCCATAGGAGACCGACACCGTCTCCCACTCAAAGCCTCATACAGAGCCATCTGAATTCTGGACGAGTAGCTATTGTTGTAGAAAACTTTGCGAGCGGCAGGAAATGATCCCAAGAAACCCCGAAATCTATCACACAAGAATGTAGCATATCCTCCAATATCTGAATAGTGCACTCGGATTGTCCGTCTGTCTGAGGGTGGAATGTTGTACTCAACTCGAACTGGGTTCACTCTCGCTGCACTGCTCTCCAAAATGCGATGTAAATTGCCTGCCCCGATCTGAAATGATGGACACCGGCACACCATGAAGGCGAACAATCTTGCAGATGTTGATCTTAGACAACCGCTTCGAATAATAAATATTCCAAAATAGAAGTGCGGACTTGGTCAACCAATCCAAAACCACTAAAATAGCATCAAACTTCATCAAAGTTTGTGGGAGCCCAACTACAAAATCCGCGGTGATACGCTCCTATTTCCACTCCGGAATCCCAAGCCTCTGAAGCAATCCACCCAGTGTCTGATGCTCATACTTCACCTGCTGACAATTTAGGCACCGATCTACAAACCCCACTATATCCTTCTTCATCTTTCTCCACCAATAGTGATGCCTCAAGTCCTGGTACATCTTCGCGGCACCCGTATGGATGGAATACTACAAGCTACGGACCTCATCAAGAATCAACTCACGTATCCCATCTACATTTGGCATATAAAATTTGACCGTGCACCCTCAACACCCCATCATCCACAATAGTAACATCCTTGGCATTACCGTGCTGAATCGTGTCCTTAAGGACAAGTAAATGAGGATCATCATATTGGCGCTCTCAGATGCGATCATATAAGGAAGACCAAGAAACTACACAAGATAGAACCCGGCTGGGATCCGAAATATCTAATCTCACGAACTAGTGGCCTAGGTCTGAACATTAACTGCAAGCGGTCTCTCACCAAAAAGAATGAATACAAGGCTACCCATGCTCATCGCCTTTCTACTCAAGGCATCGGCCGCCACATTGGCCTTCCCGGGATGATATAAAATGGTGATATCATAGTCCTTTAGCAGCTCTAACCATCTTCACTGCCTCAAATTTAGATCCTTTTGTTTTAGCGAGTACACGAGAATCCGATGATACGTAAGTATCTTGCAAGACGCACCGTAGATATAATTATCCAAATCTTCAGTGCATGAACGATTGGTCTCATCCAATTTCACACCTCAAGTTAAGGTTATGAAATGGTTGACACAATAATAGTACCCAACAAGAGTCGGGGTCGAATTCTTGTCACGACCCGAAATCACACCTTCGGGCCGTGATGGCGCCTAACGTTGAACCCGCTAGACAAGCCAACGTTTGAACTAAATAAACTCATTAACAACTACAATAAACAAGATAACTAAGGCATCGATGGTCAACAATATCAAGGTTATCTAAATTCGAAATAATATAGCAACTTCGAAATAAGACCCATATACATATCCCAAAACTGGTGTCACATACTCACAAACTGTCTATGAGATTACTGAATACAATGGTCTGAAAATAAGTATATATGATTGTCTTTGAAACTATAAAATAAGACAGAACTGAAAGAGAAGGGTAGAAGTTGACGCCAAGGCCTACGAACGTTTGCGGGTCTACCTCGAGGTCTCCTGAATGAACTGCNAGTAGTGACGAGGCTAGGACCGACAACACTATACATACCTGTGCAATTTTCTATAATAACAGGAAAATATCAACGGAAATAAACAAGTATAAACAGATACGGGGAGAGTCATGCCGGGGATAGGAGGGGCCACAAATACTAGCATAGTGGAACAGGGTAACAACTGAAATGTAACATAAAAGCAGGAATTTAATGCCTCAGAACAGATAATGAATAACACAAGGCACGACATATCCCCTCGTGCGATAAACAATAAACAATCAACACAGCATGTCCCCTCGTGTGATAAATAATAAACAATCAGCACTGCATGTCCCCTAGTGCGATAAATAATAAACAATCAACACGGCATGTCCCCTCGTGTGATAAAT
>ML274949.1:13218-38563 GCA_005239495.1 Nicotiana undulata | reverse complement strand
CACTGTAATACTATAACGTATATATAACTTGTTATAGTATATGTTAGTGTGTGTATATATATAGACACACACACTTCACTGTAATACTATAACATATATATGTAGTTAAAGCAGCACGAAGTGTGTGTGTTATGATCGGGTTATTTTAGGGATTGATACATATATACGGCTATCAAAGTGTGTATATATATATAGACACACACACACACACTTCACTGTAAAACTATAACGTATATATAACTTGTTATAGTATATGTTAGTGTGTGTGTATATATAACACACACACTCCGTGCTGCTTCAACTACATATATAGCATGTTATAGTATATGATATTGTATTCATTATTTTTATTATAACAGAGTTAATGAATTACATTCATTCATCACTAGGTTATAAGTCGATGAATCAATTATAACAGATTAATTGATATAGGTCGAGATGCTTTGTTTTAAATATTGAACAATGCATCTGGGTAGGTTATAAGTCGATGAATCAATTTACACACATATATATTTGATAAAAAATTATATATACTAATTAGGATATTGACAAGTCAATCAATCCCTAAAAGAACCCGACGTGGGGTTCTTTTAGGGATTGATAGACTTGTCAAGATCCTAATTAATATATATAATTTTTCATCAAATATACATGTGTGTCAGTTGAATCATCGACTTATAACCTACTATATATGTCACGACCCAAATTTCCCTCCGTTGGGTATTGTGATGGCACCTAGTCTTAGGGATTAGGTAAGCCTAACAATTACTGAATAACAACAATAACAAAAGGAAAACTAACAGTCTCGATATAGAAATCTTGACAAAATTTACAATGTTTTCCCAAAACCGGTAATACAAGTCTTAAGCTCTACGAATTTATTCTAAAACCTCTAATTACCACTGTTCAGAATGAATACAACAGGGTATGAACAATAATTACAAAGGAAAGTGACTCCGAAGCCTGCGAACGCAGCAACAGGTTACCTTAAGCCTCCCCGTCAATAGTCCATGCAGCTACTATCAATCATTACATGGATCTGTGCAAACAAAAATGCACAGAAGTGTATTATGAGCACACCACAACGGTGCCCAATAAGTATCAATACTAACCTCGATGACGTAGTGACGAGGACTAGTCAAGACACCACTTGTCTACAAAATAACTAGCATGAATATAGAAATAACCGAGCACTACATCTATCTAAGACTTCACGGAATAATTTACCACAATAACAATATAATGCGGAAGGAAATTACAGAAATTAACACACAAAACAGTATAGAAATACACAGAAAGATGGACAACAACGCAAGCCAAAACGGAAGAAAACCACAATACATTAGAAAACACTTGCGACTCGACTCTGCGTCAATTTGTTCATATCAGGCTTTAGCCACTAAAATCAAATAAACTGGTGGAAACCTTTAAACATCAGTTCATATCGAAAACTTTGAAGATATAATTATTTCGGTATAAAAGATCTCCTCTGAAACTTAGTTTTTCTAAATGTATATATATGTATCTTTAATAAAGAGAAATACTTATAACATAGCTTCTTTCAAAATAGGTAATTTCCAAATATACATTCCCAATAAATAACTTCCAAATATCATTTTCTGCAAGACAAATGCTTTTCAGATACACCTTCGAAATAAAAGTCCTTCAGATATAATCATTTCGAAACCATTACTTTTTCAATAAAATTCCGTAATCATAATCTCCTCAAGATAAATCTATCGGAACTCAGTCCGTAACTCAGAAATTGCCATGCAGTACAGGAGGAATATCGAGTCTTGTCAATAAATGCAGTAAGAGATCAGTATGAATATCCAAATTAAAACAACAGAATATTAACTATTAAACAAGTGCAGTAAATATCAAACAGGAACAACAGAAATAGTAATGCAAAGACAAGTGCACGGCATCACCCTTCGTGCTTTTACTCCCATCCTCACAATAAATAAATAAAAACGGCACGGCATGTCCCCTCGTGCTAAAATATCAAAAGCATGGCACGGAATGTCCCCTCGTGCTAAAATAACATAAACATGGCACGGAATGTCCCCTCGTGCTAAAATAACATAAACATGGCACAGAATGTCTCCTCGTGCTATAATATCAAGAACCATAGGTTGGCACGGAAAATCAACAATAAGAACCATAAATCACAATATCCCGGCAATAGAACAACAACGGAAATAATATCATTAACAACACAAACAGTAATAGAAACCATACCATCCCGGCAAGGGAGTCAACCATGAAAACAACATCTTCCCGGCAAGGGAAACAGCTATAACCAATCTCGCCTAAACAGTTAACTTCACAGAATAAAACTTAGCTTGAACCAAGGCCCGGTAATAGGCAACACCAAGGAAATATCAACAACATTAATGTTTATCAACTAGACCTAAGTAGCACTTAAGGGAAAAAAATCATATAAATCACAATGTAAGACTCACGGGCATAATTGACACCAACGAACGGATGTTCCAACTACGGCTAAACAACTATGAAGCTAGATAACACTAATATAGTCAATTTGGTAGTTTTAGGAAGAAAATATAGCATGATGATAAGAGAGGTAAAATATTCAGTTAAGTCAATTAAGATCAAATAGCCAACGAAGGAATCCAAAAGCAAGTAATTTTAATTTAAACAGGAAAGGATGAAATTAACAACCAAGGATTCAAATGCAACAATTACAATTCATACACAGGTAACATAAGAACCTACAAATCCTAAAAGGCCAATCTATTTGCAAATAAGTCTGAGTACGCACTCGGCACCTCGCATACACGGACTACAATCAACAAGGAAGACTCAATCCTAAGGGGTAGTTCCCCCCACAAGGTTAGGTAAGATACTTACCTCAAAGACGACTACCCGGTACTCAAAAATGGACTTCTCGGGCGGAAAGACCTCCGGACGACTCAAAATCAACCAAAACGACTAAAGCGGATTGAGCCACTGAATACACTGGAGATATAACAAGAACCATTTGGCCAACAAGACGACCTAACTGCTCAAAATATGGCACTGCCTTTGACGCTGGCCTATTATAGTACGATATTATAATATTAGCCTTAGGTATCTTCTCACAAAAATAACTTCTTGTAAGTGCTTGAATAAGAGCACCATCACCGTGGCCAACAGAGTAAAGCGGCAAATCAAAAATTGAACCGAAACAAACATGAAATCTCACTTCAGGAACAACTCCAATAAAAGCACCACCAACAAATATGAATATAGCTTTGGGTTTTTTTACCCTTTGGTGGAGCAATTACCAAATAAGAATCCATCCTATTGTAATTTCAAACTTCATGTCACGACCCAAATTCGGAGCCGTGATGGAGCCTGTCGTGGAACCAGGCCAGCCACCTATCTAAACTAATCTAGGGCCACCTATCAGGGAAAGTACCATTTTTTAACAAGTCTGAAATCAATAATAATAGTAAGTTTGCATTTGAAAACAGTTTTATGAGAAACAAGAACCCAAATCATACAAAATCCGGATCCAGTGTCACACAGTCATGAGCTGCTAATACATAATACAACCCGAAAAGAAATGACCAACATAGTCTGAAAGTAAATAACAACAGGTAGAATAGGAAAGAGATGACGAGATCACGGGCGCCAACTGCTACCTTGACAACTCTGATGGAAACTGCCGCTACTCAACGACCAGAGCTGAATCTCGGTGTACCTGGATCAACACACAAGGTGCAGGGGGTAACGTGAGTACACCAACTCAGTAGTAACGAAACCAAACTACGGGCTGAGAGGTAGTGACGGACTACACCTCCGATAATTTGAACAACAATACATAACTTGGACATGACAGTAATATATCATAAAATAAACAAGATGCATCAATTTATGTCTGTAGTCCTGCATACCCGCTTGGATTCATATAGAATCGAGAATGATGCGTACTAAGTAATCAAACTCTCATAAGGTGGTCCACTCAGTACTAGAATCTGGCCTTCCGGCCTAGGGAAAGTC
Organism: Nicotiana undulata; assembly: GCA_005239495.1. Taxonomy (NCBI): domain Eukaryota; kingdom Viridiplantae; phylum Streptophyta; class Magnoliopsida; order Solanales; family Solanaceae; genus Nicotiana; species Nicotiana undulata. The sequence goes on along the minus strand of ML274949.1, from coordinate 34,555 downwards.
ATCCCGGATATTACATAAACACAAGTGACACAGTCACCTAGTACTGAGAAAAAAGGCCGATCCAGCCCCACGGAGAAGATCCATCTCCTGAACATAAGCCCCACGGAGAAGGTCCATATACAGAACATATCACTCGGACAAGATCCATGTCCAGGGAAGATCCATCCCTCAATATCTGTGCGCTCACTGGGGGTGTAAAGACTCCGGAGGGGCTCCTATAAGCCCAAGCGCTATATCAAGCCAACGAAGGCATGATTCCAGGGTCGCTGCGGTGTGCAGTCCAACCTCATAACTGTCTCAAAACCAGGCTCCAAGCCTCACTCATTCAGTACCTTCCAGTCTCACTCACCATGCTCTATATGAAAATAAGCTCAAACCAATAATAATATAGAATAAACTAGCAATTTAAGAGACTGAGGCATGAAAAATATACTATAACAGGTCTGAGTGCATGAAAACAATAATCATAAACAGAGACAATAATAATCGACCGTTCCGGTCTGAACATATCGGCGTGAAGCCTTAACATTTATACTTAGCATGATTTTTATTGCGTTCAAGGTAAATGCAACCTTCACGGTACCAATATCAACCTGAGATAACCATTAGACAGTGCCATGGGATGAGCCAGACTACAAACATTCGGTGTACGCCCGCATGCCCGTCACTTGGCAACTGCGACACCTTAATTAACATCAAATATCAGATAGTTTGGTGTTTCGAACCCTCAGTTCCAAGTTTGGAAGCGTTACTTATCTCAAAACTGGCTAATATACTACTCCGCAGCGCCCTTGCCTCTAAATTCGGCCTCCGAGTGCTCCAAATCTACCAACAATCAGATGAATATCATTATAATTCTAAGGAACTAATCCCAATCGAAATTTATCAAGAATACTCAAAAATCCCGAAATTGGTCAAACCCGACCCCCCCCCCCAATCCCATGTCTCAGAACTCGATAAAATTTATACCACAAGAATCTTTGTCCTCCCACGAGTCTATACATACCAAGAACACTGAATTCGGAGTCCAAATGACCCCTCAAATCCCCATTTTAAAGCCTCTTAATCCCAAGCCCTAATTACCCAATTTGCACTAATTTTTCCATAATTTTCCACCATAAATACGACCTTTGATCACATATAAACGAGTTTAGAGTCCAAGAACCTTACCTTAATGAAGAACTATCGAAGCCCTTCTTCAAAAATCCTTGAAAAGCTTCAAACCCGAATGAAATATTGAGAAAGATGGCTAAAATTCGCGAAGGCACGCTTTTATACCTTCTGCCCAGTGGTTCCGCACCTACGACCACTTACGCACCTGCGAAAAATCCCAAGGACCTCAACTTCTGCACCTACGATCGACCTCCCGCACCTGCGGCCTCGCAGGTACGGCAATTACCTCGCACCTGCAGACTCTTCTCACTCAGCCAAACTTCCGCACCTGCGGAGCCATGTCCGCTCTTGCGGGACCGCACATGCGGCTCCCCTTCCGCAGGTGCGAAAACAGCAGTAACAACAACATCAACAATAGAAAAACCATTCCAAACTCCCCGCTAATCACCCAAAACCATCCCGAGCCCCTCGGGACCCCAACCAAACATACCAATGCATCAATTATGATTATTAAAACTTAGTCAAACCTTCGAAACATCAAACACAACATCAAAACCCCAAAAACACATCGAATTCAAGCCTATGAACTTTGAATTTTCTAAATTCCACCAACGATGCCTAAACTACCCAAAACAACTTCGATTGACCTGAAATTTTGCAGACATATCCAAAATGACATTACTTGTTCTAACTGTCGGAATTCCATTCCGACCCCGATAGCCTATTTTCCACTGCCGACCAGAAATCACCAGAAACTAACCTTCGCCAATTCAAGCCTAATTCTACACCGTACATCACAAAAATATTCCGAACACACTCCTAAGTCCCAATTCACCTAAAGAAGCTATCCGAGCCATAAAATCTGCATTCCGAGGTCGTTTCCCAATAAGTCAACTCCCGGTTTACTTTTCCAATTCTAAGGCTACTTTTAGAGACTAAGTGTCTCCATTCCTCCTATAACCACTCCGAACCCGGACTAATCAACTCTAACACATCATGAAAATTCTAACCAAGCTACAAACAGGCTGAAATCCGAACCAAGCCAAAACTCACACTTGGAGAAATTTGCCTAAAGCTTCTCCTCTCTCAACCTCTGCAACACAACCCTCAAATGCTGAGCGTGATCCTTTTGGCTACGAGAATACACCCGGATGTCATCAATGAACACAATGACGAATGAATCAAGGTAAGGCTGAAACACGTTGTTCATCAAATGCATGAACACGGCTGGGGCATTGGTGTCTAGTGAGGGTATTCAGGTGGATCCGAAGAAGATTGAGGCGGTGCAGAGTTGGCCCAAACCGTCCTCAGCTACAGAGATTAGGAGTTTCCTTGGGTTGGTGGGTTATTACCGCCGCTTTGTGGAGGGATTTTTTTTCTATTGCTTCACCTTTGACCAGATTGACCCAGAAGGGTGCTCCATTCAGATGGTCCGATGAGTGCGAGGAGAGCTTTTAGAAGCTCAAGTCAGCATTGACTACAGCTCCGGTATTGGTATTACCTACTGGATCGGGTTTTTACACCGTCTATTGTGATGCTTCTAGAGTTGGCTTCTGAGCGGTTTTGATGCAGGACGGTAGGGTGATTGCATACGCATCCAGACAATTGAAGGTGCCGAGAAGAATTATCCAGTGCACGATCTTGAGCTAGCTGCCATTGTTCATGCTTTGAAGATTTGGCATCATTATTTGTATGGGGTACAATCTGAGATTTTTACTGACCGTCCTAGCTTGTAGTATCTGCTGAAGCAGAAGGATTTGAATCTACGTCAGAGAACATGGTTGGATCTCCTTAAGGATTATGACCTCACCATTCTATATCATCCGGGGAAGGCCAATGTAGTGGCTGATGCCCTGAGTCGCCGAGCAGGGAGTTTGGAGAGTTTGGCCTATCGTTCAGCAGTAGAGCGACCCTTGGCACGTGATGTTCAGGCCTTAGAAGGGCAGCTTGTGAGATTGGATTTGTCAGAGCCTCCACGGTTAGTAGCTAGCATGGCTTCCCAGTATTCTCTCTATGATCAGATTAGAGAATGCCAGTACGATGACCGGCACTTGTGGGTTCTTCAGGACAGGGTTCGTCGAGGTGATGCCAGGGATGTAACTATTGGTTATGACGGTGTTATGAGGATGCAAGGACGTATTTGTGTGCCCGATGTAGATGGCCTTAGAGAGATGATATTAGCAGAGGCCATTAGCTCGCGGTACTCCATTCATCCAGGTGCCGCGAAGATGTATCAGGATTTGAGGCAGCAATATTGGTGGAGGCGGATGAAGAGGGATATTGTTGAGTATGTAGCACGGTGTCTCAACTGCCAGCAGGTCAAGTATGAGCACCAGAGACCAGGTGGTTGCTTCAGGAGATGGTTATTCCGGAGTGGAAGTGGGAGCGGATCACCATGGACTTTGTAGTTGGGCTTCCACGGACTCCGAAGGGATTTGATGCTATTTGGGTCATTGTGGATCGACTGACCAAGTCGGCGCACTTCATTCCTGTCAGTACTACTTATACTTCGGAGAGGCTAGCTGGTATTTACATTAGGGAGATTGTCGGATTGCATAGGGTCCCAGTTTCTATCATTTCTGACAGGGGTACTCAGTTCACATCTCAGTTTTGGAGGGCTATGCAGAGAGGTATGGATACGCAGGTAGAGTTGAGCACAACATTTCATCCTCAGATTGACGGGCAGTCAGAGCGGACTATTCAGATCTTGGAGGACATGTTGCGTGCCTGTGTGATTGATTTTGGTGGCTCGTGGTAGCAGTTTCTGCCTCTAGCAGAGTTTTCATATAACAACAGCTACCAGTCTAGTATTCATATGGCGCCATATGAGGCTTTATATGGTAGGAGATGTAGATCTCTGGTTGGTTGGTTCGAGCCCGGCGAGGCTAGGCTATTAGGCCCAGATTTGGTTCAGGATGCGTTGGTGAGGGTGAAATTGATTCAGGAGCGGCTTCGCACGGCTCAGTCTAGGAAGAAGAGCTATGCGTACCGGAAGGTTTGGGATGTGTCTTTCATGGAGGGTGATAAGGTTCTGCTGAAGGTGTCACCCATGAAGGGTGTTTTGAGGTTTGGGAAGAGGGGCAAGATTAGTCCCTGGTTCATTGGTCCTTTTGAGGTGCTCCAGAATGTTGGAGAGGTGGCTTATAGACTTGCCTTGCCACCCAACTTGTCTAGTGGCCATCCGGTATTCCATGTGTCGATGCTTCAGAAGTATGTTGGTGACCCGTCTCATGTTTTGGACTTCATCACAGTTCAGCTCGAGGATAATATGCCTTATGAGGTGGAGCCGGTGGCTATTTTGGCTCGCGAGGTCAAAAAGTTGAGGTCAAAGGAGATAGCTTCAGTGAAGGTGTAGTGGAGAGGTCAGCCAGTGGAGGAGGCTACTTGGGAGACCGAGAGGGAGATGCAGAGCAGATATCCTCACTTGTTTGAGACTCCAAGTATGTTTCTAGACCCGTTCGAGGACGAACGTTTGTTTAAGAAAGGGAGAATGTAACGACCCGGTCGGTCGTTACGTATAACATGCATTATTTTCACTATTTTTGCATGGTTGTAGCTTGGTTAGACTGTTCATGATGTGTTAGAGTTGATTAGTCCGGGTTCGGAGTGGTTATAGGAGGAATGGAGACACTTAGTCTCTAAAAGTAACCTTAGAGTTGGAAAAGTCAACCATGCTAAGCAATAATAGACCTGCCCGGGTCTCCAGACCCCCAATAGATATAACACAAGACCGGTACACCCGGTCTACCACAATAGTATCCCCCACCGGGGTCGACACACGAACAGATGAAATCAAAGACTCATGGGGCGTATCCAAGAAATGTGCAAAGTATGATGAAACATATGAATATGTGGCTGGTAGCTGTTGTTATATGCAAACTCTGCTAGAGGCACAAACTGCTCCCACGAGCCACCAAAATCAATCACACAGGCACGCAACATGTCCTCCAAGATCTGAATAGTCCGCTCTGACTGCCCGTCAGTCTGAGGATGAAATGTTGTTCTCAACTCTACCTGCGTACCCATACCTCTCTGCATAGCCCTCCAAAACTGAGATGTGAACTGAGTACCCCTGTCAGAAATGATAGAAACTGGGACCCCATGTAATCCGACAATCTCCCTTCTGTAAATACCAGCTAGCCTCTCCGAAGTATAAGTAGTACTGACAGGAATAAAGTGCGCCGACTTGGTCAGTCGATCCACAATGACCCAAATAGCATCAAATCCCTTCGGAGTCTGTGGAAGCCCAACTACAAAGTCCATGGTGATCCGCTCCCACTTCCACTCCGGAATAACCATCTCCTGAAGCAATCCACCTTGTCTCTGATACCAACTTGTCACAACCCAAACTCGGAGCCGTGATGGCGCCTTTCGTTGAACCAGGCCACCCACCTATCTAAACTAAACTAGGGTCACCTATCAGGCAAAGTACCATTTTTAACAAGTCTGAAATCAATAATAATAGTAAGTTTGCATTTGAAAACAGTTTTATGAGAAACAAGAACCCAAATCCTACAAAACCCGGATCCAGTGTCATACAGTCATGAGCTGCTAATACATAATACAACCCGAAAAGAAATGACCAACATAGTCTGAAAGTAAATAACAACAGGTAGAATAGGAAAGAGATGACGAGATCACGGGCGCCAGCTGCTACCTTGACAACTCTGATGGAAACTGCCGCTACTCAAAGACCAGAGCTGAATCTCGGTGTACCTGGATCTGCACACAAGGTGTAGGGGGTAACGTGAGTACACCAGCTCAGTAGTAATGAAACCAAACTACGGGCTGAGAGGTAGTGATGTACAAAGCCTCCGATAATTTTGAACAACAATACATAACTTGGACATGACAATAATATATCATAAAATAAACAAGATGCATCAATTTATGTCTGTAGTCCTGCATACCTGCATGAATTCATATAGAATCAAGAATGATGCGTACTCAGTAATCAAACTCTCATAAGGTGGTCCACTCAGTACTAGAATCTGGTCTTCCATCCCAGGGAAAGTCCATCCCGGATATTACATAAACACAAGTGACACAGTCACCTAGTACTGAGGAAAAAGGCCGATCCAGCCCCACGGAGAAGATCCATCTCCAGAACATAAGCCCCACGGAGAAGGTCCATCTCCGAAACATATCACTCGGACAAGATCCATGTCCAGGGAAGATCCATCCCTCAATATCTGTGCGCTCACTTGGGGGGTAAAGACTCCGGAGGGGATCCTATAAGCCCAAGCGCTATATCAAGCCAACGAAGGCATGATTCCAGGGTCGCCGCGGTGTGTAGTCTGACCTCATAACTGTCTCAAAACCAGGCTCCAAGCCTCACTCAGTCAGTACCTTCCAGTCTCACTCACCATGCTCTAACATATGAAAATCAGCCCAAACCAATAATAATATAGAATAAACTAGCAGTTTAAGAGATTGAGGCATGAAAAATATACTATAACAGGTCTGAGTGCATGAAAACAATAATCATAAACAGAGACAACAATAATCGACCATTCCGGTCTAAACATATCGGTGTGAAGCCTTAACATTTATACTTAGCATGATTTCTATTGCGTTCAAGGTAAATGCAACCTTCACGGTACCAATATCAACCTGAGATAACCATTAGACAGTTCCATGGGATGAGCCAGGCTACAAATATTCGGTGTACGCCTGCATGCCCGTCACTTGGCAAGTGCGTCACCTTAATTAACATCAAATATCAGATAGTTTGGGGTTTCGAACCCTCAGTTCCAAGTTTGGAAGCGTTACTTACCTCACAACCAGCTAATATACTACTCCGCATTGCTCTTGCCTCTAAATTCGGCCTCCGAGTGCTCCAAATCTACCAACAATCAGATGAATATCATTATAATTCTAAGGAACTAATCCCAATCGAAATTTATCAAGAATACTAAAAAATCCCGAAATTGGTCAAACCCGACTCCACCCCCCCGGTCCCACATCTCGGAACTCGATAAAATTTACACCACAAGAATCTTCGTCCTCCCACGAGTCTATACATACCAAGAACACTGAATTCAGAGTCCAAATGACCCCTCAAATCCCCATTTTAAAGCCTCTTAATCCCAAGCCCTAATTACCCAATTTGCACTAATTGTTCCCTAATTTTCCACCATAAATCCGACCTTTAATCACATATAAATGAGTTTAGATTCCAAGAACCTTACCTTAATGAAGAACTATTGAATCCCTTCTTCAAAAACCCTTCAAAAGCTTCAAACCCGGATGAAATATTGAGAAAGATTGCTAAAATTCGCGAAGGCACGCTTTTATACCTTCTGCCCAGTGGTTCCGCACCTGCGAACACTTACTCGCACCTGCGAAACCGCACCTGCGGATTTCAGGTGCGCACCTGCCGAAAATCTCAAGGACCTCAACTTTCGCACCTGCGATCGACCTCCCGCAGCCATGTCCACTCTTGCGGGGGCGCACCTACGACTTTCCTTCCGCAGGTGTGAAAACACTACTAGCAGCAGCATCAGCAATAGAAAAACCATTCCAAACTCCCCGCTAATCACCCAAAACCAGCCTGATCCCCTCGCGACCCCAACCAAATGTACCAATGCATCAATTATGATTATTAAAACTTAGTCGAGCCTTCGAAACATCAAACACAACATCAAAACCCCAAAAACACATCGAATTCAAGCCTATGAACTTTTAATTTTCTAAATTCCACAAACGATTCCGAAACTACCCAAAACAACTTCGATTGACCTGAAATTTTGCAGACATATCCAAAGTGACCTTACGAACCTGTTCTTACTGTAAGAATTCCATTCCGATCCTGATAGCCTATTTTTCGCTGCCGACCGAAAATCGCCAAAAACTAACCTTTGCCAATTCAAGCCTAATTCTACACCGGACATCACAAAATATTACGAACACACTCCTAAGTCCCAATTCACCTAACGAAACTATCTGAGCCATAAAATCCTCATTTCGAGGTCGTTTCCCAATAAGTCACCTCCCGGTTGAATTTTCCAATTCTAAGGCTACTTTTAGAGACTAAGTGTCTCCATTCCTCCTATAACCACTCTGAACCCAGACTAATCAACTCTAACACATCATGAACAGTCTAACCAAGATACAACCAGGCATAAATAGTGAAAATAATGCATGTTCTACGTAACGACCGATCGGGTCGTTACACTTCAAGATCAATGAATTCGCATGATAGGAATGAAGGAAGTGAAATTGTCCTAATAGTTCGTAGCCTCTCGAAGATAAGTACAAACGTCTCCGTACCGATCCGCAAGACTCTACTAAACTCGCTTATGACTCGTAGCACCTATGAACCTAGAGCTCTGATACCAACTTGTCACGACCCAAATTTCCCTCCGTTGGGTATCGTGATGGCACCTAGTCTTAGGGACTAGGTAAGCCTAACAGTTACTGAATAAAAACAATAACAAAAGGAAAACTAACAGCCTCGATATAGAAATCTTGACAGAATTTACAATATTTTTCCAAAACCGGTAATACAAGTCATAAGCTCTACGAATTTATTCTAAAACCCCTAATTACCACTGTTCGTAATGAATACAACAAGGTATGAACAATAATTACAAAGGAAATTACAGAAATTAACCCACGGAACAATATAGAAATACATAGAAAGATGGACAACAACGCAAGAAAAAACGGAGGAAAACCACAATACATTAGAAAACACTTATGACTCGACTCTGCGTCAATTTGTTCACATCAGGCTTTAGCCACTAAAATCAATAAAGTGGTGAAAACCTTTAAACAACAGTTCATAATGAAAACTTTGAAGATATAATCATTTTGGTATAAAAGATCTCCTTTGAAACATACTTTTTCTAAATGTATATATATGTATCTTTAATAAAGAGAAATACTTAGAACATAACTTCTTTATTAATAGGTACTTTCCAAATATAAACTCCCAATAAATAACTTCCAAATATAATTTTCTGCAAGACAAATGCTTTTCAGATACACCTTCGAAATAAAAGTCCTTCAAATATAATCATTTCGAAACCATTATTGTTTCAATAATACTTTTCAAAAAAATCCCATAATCATAATCTCCTCAAGATAAATCTATTGGAACTCAGTCCGTAACTCAGAAATTACAACGCAGTACAGGAGGAATATCGAGTCTTGTCAATAAATGCAGTAAGAGATTAGTATGAATATCCAAATTAAAACAACAGAATATTAACTCTTAAACTAGTGCAGTAAATATCAAACAGAAACAACAAAAATAATAATGCAAAGACAAGTGCACGACATCACCCTTCGAGCTTTTACTCTCATCCTCACAATAAATAAATAAAAACGGCACGACATGTCCCCTCGTGCTAAAATATCATAAGCATGGCACGGAATGCCCCTCATGCTAAAACAACATAAACATGGCACGGAATGTCCCCTCGTGCTAAAATAACATAAACATGGCACAGAATGTCCCCTCGTGCTAAAATAACATAAACATGGCACAGAATGTCCCCTCGTGCTAAAATAACATAAACATGGCACGGAATATCCCTTCGTGCTATAATACCAAGAACCATAGTTTGGCAAGGAAAATCAACAATAGGAACCATAAATCACAATATCTCGGCAAGGGAACAACAACGAAAACAATATCATTAACAACACAAACAGTAATAGAAACCATACCATCTCGGCAAAGGAGTCAACAATGAAACAACATCTTCCCGGCAAGGGAAACCTCTATAACCAATCTCGCCTAAACAGTTAACTTTATGGAATAAAACTCAGCTTGAACCAAGGCCCAGTAATAGGCAACACCAAGGAAATATCAACTGTCGCGGCCCCTTTTTAGTTTCCTCGCGAAAATCGAGTTTCAGACATTTGGGTTAAGACAACTCTTTCCTTTTGGGAAAGGGGTTTGTGTTTTTGGAGAGACGCCACCTAATGATTTTAACGGTGCATTAGGGCACCTAAGGGGTTCATTTACAATTACGTTGCTAACCAGAGATAGGGTAAGGGCTTGAAATTATCCCAAGGGGAAGGTGTTAGGCACCCCTTAGGATCCACAAGTGTGGTTCCCGGCCAAATGATTTTCGTGAATTTGCACAATTAAACAAATAACTAGTAAGGGCTCAAGTAAGAGGGGATTTTAAGTATCAAGCAAGAAAGTGTTTAGAAAACAATTATAAAATGACTAAGTTTTGAAAAAGAGTTATAATCTAACATTTAAAGGAAGGGATGTCCTAGGTTTGAAATAATATGGATCACATCAATGCAATACCCAGTATGACACTCCTTAGAGAGGGGCTACACGTGGTATTAGCGCATCGGTTATCATATCCATATTCTACCATTTCCCACCCCGAGAAGGTAATTAAAGCGCATGTTGGTCACGAACTCTATTGCGTGCTATTACCCGTCCCATCCTATCAGTGCCGGAGGAGGTTAGGACTACTATCCTAAAGAGAAGTACTAGGCAGACCCTCAGGTCTAAAGGTACAATTCTAAAGCGACAAGTAAAGAACATATAGGACTGCAGTAAATGGGAAACACATAGGACCACATAAGCGGCTCAGATTTACCTCCGCAAATAATGCATATAATTAGCACGCTCAAACACATATAAGGAAAGTATTGTTAATTAATATCCTAAGACATGGTGTCTAGGTGAATTTAGAGGATAAACAGACATGTAGTTTTTTCATTACTTGAAATCCCTAATCAGTTTGCTTACTGATTAAAAGGAACCTGTTAGCATTAAGCAATACACACAAGAGAGATAGACTTCCAATTTTAGAAATTTAATCCTCTAAAGCTTGCCTAGGCGGGGGACAATGTATTAGAATTATTAGAGAAATTGTTGCAGATTGTTACCTAAACATGTTGTTCTAGGTGATGTAAATCTGAGAATGCAAAGTCAATTACCGATTTCTATTATAAGCAGACATGATGAACGTAATGTAAAACTATTATATCTTTTATAAATCAATAGTTTTTAACTTAAGAGAAGCTGATTAAATGCAAACAAAACCTAGAGCATGGTATCTAACATGCATATATAAAAGCAGGATGATTAAGATCTAAGTTTGAATGCGCAGGAGTAACAAATTTATGTTGATTTTATTATCCTAAGAGCAGGAGTTCTAAGTGATAGGCATGAGCATAAATTAGAGGCATGATGTACGTTAAAGCAGTAGACATGACAGCCTTAAGGACATGGTATCTAGTGGATGCTTGACATGGTATGCAAAAGTGAAAAATTCATTCACTTGAGACATGATTTCTATGTGAAACATGGTAAAGTACATATTTGTTAATACTCGTTTGAGACAGGATTCAGTTTTAGAATGCATGAACATAATCACATGGCAATATTTTATTGTTATTATTGAACAGGCAGTGGCATAACATTGCTAAAAACAGGTTCATGAAATCCTAATAGCATGATTTCTAATGCACACATTAGGAATGTAAACCTAAGCATGGATTCTACCCATCTATATCTATGGCATGCATAGTTATCCCTTTTTCCCTTTTTACTATCCATCCCCAAGAGTTATTTACAACTTATTACAGGCCAATGAATAAATTACATAACTGACATGGAAAATAAGAAGCTATTCTATAGGGAGCCTACAGATAGGCCCAAGTGTTCCAAACCTCATTGCCATATGGTACTTCACAGCCTTTCATAATATGGGTGTGTCAAAGTTCCCTAAGGACCTAAAGGGCTCCCGGGCAATGCTCACACCCAGATTTAGTAACCCAGAATTCGACATGTGCAGTGTGGAAATGCCAGCCTCAGTGTGTCAGAGTTCAGAGGGAGCTCAGGGGTCCCAAAGCAGTGCTCACACTGAGGGGGCAGAGCCTATGGTCTAAGAATAAAGTGAAGTGCAAGAGATGATTTGGAAAAGAGTTGAGTTAAAAGAACCTTTCTAAAGAATAGTTTATTTGAAATAGTTTCCAAGTGAGTAGTTTAGGAAAAACAGTTTCAGAATCAATCAACCAACATTAAATAGCACATAGTGCATAGAGACAATACAGACAAGGGAACAGGGAATGGTGATTACACATAGGTTCAGAAAGGGTCATGTGTTCAAGATTACATGGAGACTAGGTGACACATAGAGCAATTGTATTATACTAGGGATCACATGAGACATAAGCAAAATTACATTGAACATGCAAGAGGCCGTGCATATGCTGAGGCTAAAAGGAAAGGCACTGAGAACTAGAAACAACAGAGTATACCAACTAGTTGCAGATAGGATAGCAGAACCATAAGTAGAAGCAGATTAAGAATAGCATAAACTGAAATACCCAAAGAAACATATTGTTTTGAAGCTTAAACATAAATTGGATGTAACGGCCCGACCGATCGTTTTGCTTATTCTGACCCCGTTCCCTTAAATAAGACTTTTCGTAGTGGCTTATCGTGATTTGTGACTTGCAGGGACGGGTGGTTCGGGATTTGGAAGTGTTTAGAATAGTATAGGAACACTTGGTTCCTTAAGGTTGGCTTTTAAGGCCAGGTTTGACTTCGGTCAACATTTTGAGTAAACGACCTCGGAATTGAGTTTCGACGATAACATAGTAGCCTCGTATGATGATTTCGGAGTTGTACCTATGTCCGGAATGGGTTTTGGATGACCCGGGAGCGTTTCGATGCCAAATAGCGAAATAGAGTGTCCTTAAGTTTGAAATTTGGTTTGGAAAGTGATTTTACGTTATCTAGGTCCGAACAGAATTTTGAGACCGGAAATAGTTCCGTTATGTCATTCATGACTTGCATGCAAAATTTGGTGTCATTCCGAGTAGTATAGGTCGGTCCGGCGCGTTGTTGTAGAAATCAAGAACATAGAAATTCTTAAGTTTGATCCTAGGGGTTTTGAGGGGTGATTTTGAGATTTAGCGTAGTTTTGGGTGTTCCGAAGGCTCGAGCGAGTCCGTATTATGATTTAGGAATTGTTGGTATAATTTAACAGGGGCTCGGGTGGGCCCAAGTGCCTCTCGGACACCACACGAGGCCAAAAACCAGCTGAAAATGCAGCTGGTGCACCTGATCTGGTGTGACCGCAGGTGCGGGACCGCTCCTACGGTCCAAGCCTCGCAGGTGCAGGAATTCCGCAGGTGAGAATTTAATTCCGCAGGTCCGGTCTCCAGCTTCGCAGGTGCGGGCCTAGTCTTTCCCGTCCAACTCTGCAGGTGCGAGCCCCATCTCGCAGGCGCGAGACCGCAGGTGCGGTCCTCGAGCCGCAGGTGCGGAACCTTTGTAGGGCAGGCAGTGCACTTTCACTCAAACACGGGATTTCCTTCATTCTTTCCGTTTTACACCTCCATTGAAGACTTGAGAGCTTGGGAATAACTCTCCATAATATAGCTACTAAGAGGTAAGTAAATTCTATTTAAATGTTAGATTATTACACCAAAACTTAGGTAGATTAACATCTAAATAGTGGAAATCATAGGGGTTAGAGTGAAAACCTAGGGTTGATGAATTTTAGGGAATTTCATCACTTTTCTACCATGAAAGCATATAAAAATTACATATTAATGATCTTTAGGCTATGGGTGAGTGTTATGTTCGAAAATTTCCGGAATCCGAGCATGTGGGCCCAGGGGTGTATTTTGGGATTTCTTCAAGAATAGTGAATTTACTAAATAAGTAGGAGAATTTCCATACTTTGAGCATTCATTGACGTATTTATATATCATTTGACTAGTTTCGAGTCCTCGGGTGTAAAGTTTGGAGTTTCGGGCGCGTTCTTGGCCGGGAAGTAAATTCTACGCGAGGTGAGTCTCCTTTCCAACCTTGTAAGAGGGAATTGTCCCCATAGGTAAATGTAAATGATTGAATTTTCCTTATTTGAGGGGGCTTCGTACGCGCAACGTGGCGAGAGTTCATGTATAGCTACTACTCTGTTGTGTCGGGTAGAATTTAGGATCTCACAAGCATGTCTTTATGTGCTTTACCTGTATCTTTACATGTGTTCCTAGTCGCTTATTATCCTTGAAATTGACATGAGAATTTAGGAAGCTATGTGTAAGTTTGAGTGCTTAAATCTCTGAATTCAAGAATAATCCATGATAAGTTCCTGAATTTCCGGATAAATTCTGTGTATGTCTACGAGCACCCGTGTCGTATGTATGATTCGCGAGTGGGGTAGCCCTATATTTATGTCAACCGCGTCGCATGATCGATTCGCGAGCGGGGTAATGGATGCATCTATGGTTCGTGCCGCTCGACCCTCGGCAGTGCACATTTATTTTTGCGTCGGTTTGGTCGTACGCTTCGGTGTATTATGTGCTATGTATTTGATTGAGAGTCTTGTTATTATTAAATAAATTACCCCACGTGTAAGGGGAACATGAGACTTTTGTGATAACCACTATTTGACTCATGAGAATGAATTGTAGTTTTATATGATTGATAGCTCCATGCCTTAGTGATTTTCCTGACTACTCTTCTTGTCTAGCTTTATGTAATCATATTATTGGTTATTGACCCTAGTAATTATCACGTCTATCTCTCGTCACTACTTCTTCGAGTTTAAACGGGATACTCACTGGGTACATATTTGTTTAAATGTACTCATGCTACACTTCTATACTTAATTGTACAGGTTCTGAGGTTGTTGCACCTGGTCACCATTCGGGTGTTCGTCGCTAAGAGTACTACCAGGATTTGACTACACGGTGAGCTGCTCTTCCTGGCCTTCCCCAGCAGCACTGTGGAGTTTCCATTATTATTGACTATCCTGTCTACCCTTCCAGACAGTTGTACATCTATTTTGTGTATTTTTTTGTATATTCCACTAGTCGCCTGTGGACTTGTGATACTAGGTCTTGGCACACGTAGTTGATTCACTAGTATTATACTACTCAGTTTCATGCTGGCAAACGATTTTTGAGTTACTTGAAATCACTTTGCCTCATTTCCTCACTTTCATTTAAGGACTGCTTAAATTAAAACTGGACAAGTATTTGAACATCTCATTTGTTTAAGTAATTTCATTAGTAACTAGTGTTGGCTTGCCTGACTTCGGTGTTGGGCGCCATCACGACCTGAGTAGGAATTTGGGTCGTGACAACATGGTATCAGAGCTCTAGGTTCATGTAGGTCTCACAAGTCATAGACAAACCTAGTAGAGTCTTGCGGATCGATACGGAGACGTCTATATCTATCTTCGGGAGGCTACAGGGTGTTAGGAAAAATCTCTCTTTATTGTTATTCTATCGTGCAGTCGATGGTCTTACTAAATCTCACTCTTATATTCTCTCACAGATGGTGAGGACTCGTGCAACTGATATTCCAGGCCCGGGAGATGCCGCTACCCCCGTAGTCCCAGGCCGTGGCAGAGGCTGGGGGAGGGCACCGGCCCGAGGTAGGGGACGAGGGCGTCCCAGAGTTACTCCATTAGCACCCCCAGAGGATCCTACCCCTGAGGAGCGGGGTGAGGTGCCCCCAGCAGATCCAGCTCTGATGGATTTCACAACAGCACCGGGCTTCCAGGAGGTCATGGGCCGTATGATGCGGTTCATGGATACTATGACTCAGGCTGGTTTATTTCCAGCGGATCCTGCTACATCTCAGGCGGGAGGGGGAGTTCAAACCCCTACCACCCAGGTCGCATGTCATGTAGCGGTAGTATATCAGAGTCCGGGTACTCTGCCCGCGGGTGGAGCACAGCCAGCAGTAGCACCTAAGCTTAGACCAACTGCGGACGATGATCCGCAGAAGTTACTTGATAGATGGACTCGATTGCACCCTCCTGTCTTCGGAGGTGAGAGGGGCGAGGATGCCCAGTACTTTATTGATAGGTGCAGGGACAGACTGCACAACACGAGGATTTTGGAGTCCCACGGAGTTGATTTCACTACTTTCCAACTAGAGGGCAGGGCCCGTAGATGGTGGTAGTCATTCATCCTGGGTAGGCCAGCAGGTTCCCTTCCTCTCTCATGGGAGCAGTTCACTCAGTTGTTCCTGGACAGGTATATTCCACCCTCCGAGAGGGAAGAGCTGCGGTATCAGTTTGAGCAGCTGGAGCAGGGGTAGATGACAATGACAGATTACGAGGCCAGGTTTTTAGAGTTGTCCCCTCATGCCCTCATGATTCTTCCTGCGGATGCTGAGAGAGTGCAGAGGTTTGTAGCTGGGATGCACTCAGGTATTAGGGCCAACATGGCCCGAGAGGTGGAGATTGGTACTCCTTATCAGCTTGTGGTCGAGATAGATCACCGGATCGAGGGTTACCGATCGAGGGGCAGAGAGCAGGGTCAGCAAGATAAGAGGGCTAGATTTTCGGGAGATTTAAGAGGCGCCCCAGGCAGGGGCAAGGGTCAGTACAACAGAGGTCAGCCTAGCAGGCCTCCATATTCAACTCCTCCACCACCTCCCCGTGGTGTTCTAGTGAAGCCTTACTTCAGTGTCATGCCGGAGAGTTCCTACCGCCCACCAGCCATTTAGGGTTCCTTCGGCGGGTAATCACGTCATCAGGGTTCTCCCAGTCCTTACTTCAGTGCTATGATAGAGGTTTCTCACCGTCCCCAGCTATTTAGGGTTCTTCTCCTTTAGGGCAGCAAGCCATGCCTCCAGTGAGATGCTACGAGTGTGGGGATTCAGGCCACATGAGGAGGACTTATCCCAGACTTCGAGGCAAGGCTGTTCAACAGAGTTATCAACCTACATACTCAGCACCGGCGCCCCATCCACCCAGGGGTGGAGGACAGGCTGGTAGAGGTCGTCCCAGAGGTGGAGGCCAGTCAGGGGGAGCTCAGCTAGATCCTATTCCGTTCAGCGGAGGTCCGTCTTCAGGTACTCCAGCCAGATTCTATGCTATTTCGGCCTGAGCAGATGCAGTGGCCTCAAACGCCGTGATCACAGGTACTATTTCAGTATGTGGTAGGGAGGCATCAGTGCTATTTGATCCAGGATCTACTTATTCATATGTGTCAGCCTTATTTGCTTGTTTTCTGGATGTTCCTTGCGAGTCCTTGGATTCTCCTATATATGTGTCCACTCCTGTGGGCGATTCTGTGGTGGTAGACCGGGTCCATCGGTCTTGTGTGATCACCTTTTGTGGGTTCGAGACTAGAGCGGACCTTCTATTGCTCGACATGGTTGATTTTGAGATTATCTTGGGCATGGACTGGCTATCTCCTCATCATGCCATCTTGGATTGCCATGCCAAGACGGTTACTTTGGCCATGCCTGAGTTGCCTAGGCTAGAATGGAGAGGTTCCTCAGTTAGTACAGCCAGTAGAGTTATTTCCTTCCTGAAGGCTCGACATATGGTCGAGAAGGGTTGTTTGGCATATCTTGCTTATGTGCGGGACACCACCGTCGAGATTCCGATGATTGATTCAGTGCCAGTTGTTCGAGAGTTTGCGGATGTCTTTCCTTCAGACTTTTCGGGCATGCCTCCGGATCGAGATATCGATTTTTGTATTGATGTAGCTCCAGGCACTCAGCCTATTTCTATTCCCCCGTATTGTGTGGCTCCGAAGGAGTTGAAGGAGCAGCTTGAGGAGTTGTTGGCTAAGGGGTTTATCAGACCGAGTGTGTCGTCGTGGGGTGCTCCAGTTCTATTTGTAAAGAAGAAAAATGGGTCTATGCGGATGTGTATCGATTACCGCCAGTTGAACAAGGTAACTATTAAGAACAAGTATCCATTACCGCGCATTGATGATTTGTTTGACCAGCTGCAGGGTGCCAGGGTATTTTCTAAAATTGACTTAACATCGGGGTATCATCAGCTAAAGATTCGGGCTTCGGATGTTCCGAAGACTGCGTTTCATACGAGATATGGCCATTATGAGCTCCTAGTGATGTCCTTCGGCTTGACTAATGCCCCGACAACATTTATGGACTTGATGAACAGGGTGTTCAGGCCGCATATTGATTCCTTTGTCATCGTCTTCATTGATGACATTTTGATTTACTCACGTAACATGGGAGAGCACGAGCAGCATTTGAGAGTTGTGCTCCAGACATTGCGAGAACATAAGCTATATGCTAAGTTCTCCAAGTGTGAGTTTTGGTTGGACCGTTTGGCATTCTTGGGGCATGTGGTATTTGGAGAGGGTATCAAGGTTGATCCTAAGAATATTGAGGCAGTTCAGAGTTGGCCACGCCCAACTTCAGTGACAGAGATTAGGAGTTTCTTGGGTCTAGCAGGCTACTAACGGCGATTTGTGGAGGGCTTTTCATCCATTGCATCCCCATTGACTAGATTGACTCAGAAGAATGCTCCATTTCGATGGTCTGATGAGTGTGAAGCGAGCTTTCAAAAGCTCAAGACTGCATTGACTTCATCACCAGTTCTAGTATTGCCTTCCGGTTCGGGGATGTATACAGTGTATTTCAATGCTTCACGCGTTGGCTTGGGGTGTGTATTGATGCAGGAAGGGAGAGTTATTGCTTATGCTTCGCGCCAGCTGAAGGTTCATGAGAAAAATTACCCTGTACACGATTTGGAGTTGGCGGCGATTGTTCATGCTCTTAAGATTTGGAGGCATTACTTATATGGGGTGCCTTGTGAGGTTTATACAGACCACCGCAGCCTGCAGCACTTGTTCAAGCAGAGAGATCTTAATTTGAGGCAGCGCAGGTGGCTTGAGTTACTAAAGGATTACGGCATCACCATTCATTATCATCCGGGCAAGGCGAATGTAGTAGCAGATGCTTTGAGTAGGAAGGCGGAGAGTATAGGTAGCTTGGCCTATATTGCAGTAGAGGAGAGACCGCTAGCCTGGGACATTCAGTCCTTGGCCAATCGCTTGGTGAGATTAGATCTTTCAGAGCCTCATCGAGTTCTAGCTTATGTGGGTGCTCAGTCTTCATTATTGGGGGAGATTAAGGCTCGATAGTATGATGATTCGTGTTTGGAAGAACTACGGGAGACAGTGGTTCAGGGTGGTGCCAAGGAGGTTACTATTGGCGAGGATGGTGTTCTGAGACTTCAGGATCGTTTGTGTGTTCCAAATGTTGATGGTCTGAGGTAGAGGATTCATGAGGAGGCACACAGTTCGCGGTATTCTGCTCATCCTGGTGCTACAAAGATGTATCGTGATTTGAAACAGCATTTCTGGTGGAGACGGATGAAGAGGGACATTGTGGAGTATGTGGCTAGGTGTCTTAATTGCCAGCAGGTTAGATATGAGCACCAGAGGCCAGGGGGCCTACGTCAGCAGATGCCCATTCCTGAGTGGAAGTGGGAGCGCATTACTATGGACTTCGTGGTTGGGTTGCCTCAGACGTTGCGGAAGGTTGACGCGGTTTGGGTTATTGTGGATAGGTTGACCAAATAGGCGCATTTCATTCTTGTGGCTACTACTTATACTTCTGAGAGGCTAGCCCATATCTGCATTCGAGAGATAGTCTGGTTGCGCGGTGTACTGGTGTCCATTATATCAGATCGAGGTCCTGAGTTCACCTCGCACTTCTAGAGAGCATTGCACAGAGAGATGGGTACTCAGATTGATCTCAGCACAACATTTCATCCACATACTGATGGTCAGTCGGAGCGTACATTTCAAATATTGGAGGACATGCTCAGAGCATGTGTGCTTGACTTTGGAGGCCAGTGGGACCAGTTCTTGCCTTTGGCCGAGTTTGCTTACAATAATAGTTATCAGTTCAGCATTGAGATGGCTTCATTTGAGGCTTTATATGGTCGGCGATGACGTTCTCCTATCGGGTGGTTTAAGCCTGGTGAGGCTAAGTTATATGGTGTAGACCTGGTGAGAGATGCTATGGAAAAGGTGAAGTTAATTCAGGAGAGGCTCCGCATGGCACAGTCCAGACAGAAGAGCTAAGTGGATCAGAGGGCACGTGATGTGTCGTTTATGGAAGGAGATAAGGTTTTGCTGAAGGTTTCGCCGATGGAGGGTATTATGAGATTCGGGAAGAAGGGCAAGATGAGCCCGAGGTTCATAGGTCCATTCGAGGTATTGAGGCGAGTTGGAGAGGTTGCTTATGAGCTTGCTCTACCTCCCAGCTTATCACGAGTCCATCCGGTATTCCATGTATCCATGCTCCGGAGATACCATGCCAACTTCTCTCACGTTGTTGATTTCAGTACTATTCAATTGGATGAGAGGTTGGGCTACGAGGAGGAGCCAGTTGCTATTATTGATAGACAGGACCGCCAATTGAGATCTATGAGAATTTTTGCTATAAAGGTCCAGTGGTAGGGCCAGCCGGTCGAGGAGGCGACTTGGGAGTCCGAGGAGGACATGCGGAGCAGATATCCACACTTATTCAGCACTTCAGGTATGATTCTAGACACGTTCGAGGATGAACGTTTGTTTAAGAGGTGGAGAATGTAATGACCCGACCGGTCGTTTTTCGTATTCAGACCCTGTTCCCCTAAATAAGACTTTCCGTAGCGGCTTATCGTGATTTGTGACTTGCGGGGACGGGTTGTTCGGGATTTGGAAGTGTTTAGAATAGTATAGGAACACTTGGTTCCTTAAGGTCGGCTTTTAAGGCCAAGTTTGACTTCGGTAAACATTTTGAGTAAACGACCTCGGAATCGATTTTTGACGATTCCAGTAGCCTCGTATGATGATTTCGGACTTGTACGTATGTCCGGAATGGGTTTTGGATGACCCGGGAGCGTTTTCGACGCCAAATAGCGAAATAAAGTTTCCTTAAGTTGGAAATTTGGTTTGGAACGTGATTTTATGTTATTGAGGTCCGAACGGAATTTTGAGATCGGGAATAGTTCTGTTATGTCATTCATGACTTGCCTGCAAAAATTAGTGTCATTCCGAGTGGTATAGGTCGGTCCGGCGCGTTGTCAAGAAATCAAGAACTTAGAAATTCTTAAGTTTGATCCTAGGGGTTTTGAGGGGTGATTTTGAGATTTAGCGTAGTTTTGGGTGTTCCGAAGGCTCGCGCGAGTCCGTATTATGATTTAGGACTTGTTGGTATAATTGGACGGGGGCTCGGTGGGCCCAGGTGTCTCGCGGACACCACACGAGGCCAAAAACCAGCTGAAAATGCAGCTGGTGCACCTGATCTGGTGTGACCGTAGGTGCGGTTGCGCAGCCGCAGGTGCGGGACCGCTCCTGCGGTCCCAGCCTCGCAGGTGCGGATTTAATTCCACAGGAGCGAAACCGCAAGTGCGGTCTCCAGCTCCGCAGGTGCGGGTCCAATCTTTCCCGTCCAAGTCCACAGGTGCGAGCCCTAGCTCGCAGGCGCGAGACCGCAGGTGCGGTCCTCGAGCCG
>ML274949.1:0-13050 GCA_005239495.1 Nicotiana undulata | reverse complement strand
AAAATTTCCGGAATCCGAGCATGTGGGCCTGGGGGTGTATTTTGGGATTTCTTCAAGAATAGTGAATTTACTAAATAAGTAGGAGAATGTCCATACTTTGAGCATGCATTGACGTATTTATATATCATTTGACTAGTTTTGAGTCCTCAGGTGTAAAGTTTGGAGTTTCGGGCGCGTTCTTGACCGGGAAGTAGATTCTACGCGAGGTGAGTCTCCTTTCCAACCTTGTAAGAGGGAATTGTCCCCATAGGTAAATTTAAATGATTGAATTGTCCTTATTTGCGGGGGCTACGTACGCGCAAGGTGACGATAGTCCGTGCGTATCTACTACTCTGTTGCGTCGGGTAGAATTTAGGATCTCACAAGCATTCCTTTATGTTCTTTATCTGTATCTTTACATGTGTTCCTAGTCGCTTATTATCCTTGAAATTGACATGAGAATATAGGAAGCTATGTGTAAGTTTGAGTGCTTAAATCTCTAAATTCAAGAATAATCCATGATAAGTTCCTGAATTTCCTGATAAATTCTGTGTATGTCTACGAGCACCCGTGTCGTATGTATGATTCGCGAGCGGGGTAGCCCTATATTTATGTCAACCGCGTCGCATGATCGATTCGCGAGCGGGGTAATGGATGCATCTATGGTTCGTGCCGCTCGCGGCAGTGCACATTTATTTTTGCGTCGCTTCGGCCGTACGCTTCGGCATATTATGTGCTATGTATTTGACTGAGAGTCTTGTTATTATTAAATAAATTACTCCACGTCTAAGGGGAACTTGAGACTTTTGTGATAACTACTATTTGACTCGTGAGAATGAATTGCAATTTTATATGATTGATAGCTCCATGCCTTAGTGATTTTCCCGACTACTCTTCTTGTCTAGCTTTATGTAATCATATTATTGGTTATTGACCCTAGTAAGTATCACGTTTACCTCTCGTCACTACTTCTTCGAGTTTAGATGGGATACTCACTAGGTACATATTTTTTTATATGTACTCATGCTACACTTCTGTACTTAATTGTACAGATTCTGAGGTTGTTGCACCTGGTCACCATTGGGGTGTTCGTCGCTGAGAGTACTACCGGGATTTGACTACACGGTGAGCTGCTCTTCCTGGCGTTCCCCAGCAACACTGTGGAGTTTCCATTATTGTTGAATATCCTGTCTACCCTTCCAGACAGTTGTACATCTATTTTGTGTATTTTTTTTGTATATTCCACTAGTCGCCTGTGGACTTGTGACACTAGGTCTTGGCACACGTAGTTGATTCACTAGTATTATGCTACTCTGTTTCATGCTGGCAAACCATTTTTGAGTTACTTTAAATCACTTTGCCTCATTTCCTCACTTTCATTTAAAGACTGCTTAAATTAAAACTGGACAAGTATTTGAACATCTCATTTGTTTAAGTAATTTCGTTAGTAACTAGTGTTGGCTTGCCTGACTTCGGTGTTGGGCGCCATCACGACCTGAGTAGGAATTTGAGTCGTGACATTGGAGACATACCAGTTGGAAGGATAGCAAGTATAGAATGAAGAGTAAGCAAGCATGTTAACTAGTCTTGGCTTTTAGCCGACTAGTAGCAAGCAAGCAATCAAGAGAAGAAGTGTGTGTGTGTAAGTAAGAGAGAGTTTGAACAGTGTCTTTGTCCTCTTATTAATGAAAGAGTAGTGTGTATATATAGTTTGAAAGATAGGTGGAAAATAAGGTAACAAATAACAGTTCAGCAAATTATGGAAGTGCACATCAATTATAATCACATTAATATCAGTACTCCCTTTAATTAAGGAGTCAATATTCAAATGGATACAAACATATATAAGGAAAGGAAATCATATAAACTGATGGTAAAAGCATAGGGAAGTATATGGAACATAAGTAAGACCAAGTTCAGAATCTTATTTAAGGAAATTATATGTGTATTAACTTGACAACAATATTGGTACGAGAATGAAGCAGGGAATAATTTAACATTGGGAAATCAGCAAGGGGATCATCGAGTGAGGTCCTAACTATGGGCAATCAACACTGATCAAAAGAAAATACCACACAAGGGAATAACTTCATCACATATAGGAATAGTACAAAACAATCAAGACTAAATTCAGTATTGCCCCAATTAAGGAAACAACATAAGAATCCGTGTGATAGCATATTCAGCAAAATAAGGCAAGGAAATAATTTAGATTAAGATCAGTAATGTATTACCATAGGAGATCAGTGGAGGACAATAATCCCGGGAATCAGGGATTCGAATAGGAATAACATCAATTAAAGGAAATTAGCAGATGATAAGCAAGAAGTCAGAAAGCCCTAGTAACGAAGACATATGAGATTAGGGATTCTCATGGACTATAGGGTAAATGGGAAAGCAGGAGAAATCAAAAACATAGATGAATAACATAGGGTAAAACATCAGCGAATCACAAAGCTCATGGAACACAGACACATATGCAAACAATATTATCACAGACAAAATCAGGGACTTAGGGTTTAGGACTAGAAATTAGGGGTTTCAACACAACAACTTAGACAAGAGCGAGAAACCTAAATAAATTGCTAAAACACAATAGGAATCATAGAATGACACTAAAAATTATAGGAAAATCGTTTCAGAAAGGGGTCATGAAACCCTAGCTTTGAAAACAAAGAGTCACTTAAAACCTAGGGTCATGAAACCCTAGCTTTGAGGAAAACAACGAAATAACTTAAAACCTACACAGATCTATCATAGATCTAAAAGAATCGGGGCGTTTGAGCATTAGGGTTTCAAAGAGAACCCAGAAAGATAAGAAAAACTTCAAAAATGTTACCGGTTTAAGCCCCAAAATTCATAGATCTTACCCGAACGGCCGGAGGTGGCCGGAGAATGGCGAGCACAGGCTTAGGGGGTAGGAGAGTTAACCCAGGTCTCTTGAAGGCCTTAGAGATGGCAAACACGGGTGTAAAAGGACCTTAGGAGGTCTGAGGATGAGTCTCCATGGCCTCCGGTGGAGAGGTCGCCGGAGAAGACGAAGGGACTCATCGGAGCAGGGGAAGATACTGGAAGTCTCTAGAGAGTCAAAGAGCTAGAGAGAGAGAGTAGAGAGATGAGAGACGAGTGAAAAATGAGGGGGTCGGGGGGGTTAGTCCAGGTTTAATTACAGTAACACTAATCTGGGCTATTGATTTAGATTGATCAACGACTCAGATTAGTCGTGGGGATGGGCCGGGTATGAATCTGGTTTGGGCTGGGGCTAATTGGGTTATTTAAATCAGGTGGGTTGGATTTAATCTAGTCTATGTTTTAAATAAAAATGGCTAATTGTTAAATACCCATCACAACAAACAAACAATTAATAAAAAATAGCTAATAATTATACAAAATGGAATTAATGCTACATAGATGAAAATTAAGGTAATTAGCGATTATCGAGTTAAATAACATAAATGCACAATTAGGCTATATATGCAAAATTACTGTAATTATAGCTAAATAATGCCAAATTGGCTAATTTGTGAAATAATTAGATACTAATATGATTAAAAATGATATATTGATCTGGGAAACATTTTGAAATTATTTATAAAACAATTTATGAATAATTATTGAATATAAAACACTACATAAATAGGAAAATAAATTGATAAAAATATGAAACATTATGGAAAAATACCAATCATTATAAAAAGCGATTTCTAAGGTATATATGCAAGTTTGAAAATAATTTGAGGAAAAATTGGGTATCAACAACTGCCCCTCTTTACCCGGGAAGGATGAAAGAGTTCTCGGGTAAAGATATGATGGCCAATTTTGACCGAATGAAATGGTTTGAAGAGTTTTAGGACGCACTCTGGTTTTTGAGTTGCCTACATATCCCTGGTTTTACAGGAATCAGGCCACATGTAGTTCAGGAGCCATCGGCGAAGTATACCGATGAAGTTTTACAAGAAACGGACGCAAAGCACAGGGTTAGGCAAACAAACGGCTGACGAGGTAGTTTGGGAGGACTAGAGCGGACCGCTCCTGTCAGGATGGTTGTTGCTTGCCGGATTACCTGCAAATAAATCATATGAGCGTATATTGTGCGTGATTTAAACATGATGCAAATTCCCGTCGGACCATGAATGCTTGTCTTTGGACGGTTAAGGATGACGTCTTCAGACCATGATGTCCCGGGCCATGAATTGCTTGATGCAAGATTCGCAGGCCATGAAATGATGTTCTCGGGCCATGCGGATGGTGACTCCGAACCATGATGACTTTGAATAATGGTATGCAAAAGCGATAAAAGAAATTCTTAGGCCATGACATGGTGTTCTCGGGCCATGAAGATGGTGCCTCCGAACAATGACGCCTTTGGATAGGTTGGCAATATTCCAGCCCATGAAGATGCAATAATATGATGCTAACAAGACATTGCTTAGTCTTGCGAATTAAAGGGGCAGAGCTTAACCTGAAAGGAAAGCGAAGTAAATAGTGCTTGAGACGGTAGCCATTTTTGAAAAGTAAATTGGAGGCAGTGGTCATTTTTGAAAAGTAAATTGGAGGCAGCATTTAGCCTCGAAAGGCAGGATAGTAGCCTTATGCAAGAATGCGAATGCAGATGGAGACAGCGTTTAGTCTCGGAAGGCAAAATAGTAGCCTTATGCAAGAATGCGAATGCAGATGGAGACAGCGTTTAGTCTCGGAAGGCAAAATAGTAGCCTTATGCAAGAATGCGAATGCAGATGGAGATAACGTTTAGTCTTGGAAGGCAGAATAGTAGCCTTATGCAAGAATGCAAATCCAGATAGAGACAGTGTTTAGTCTCGGAAGGCGGAATAGTAACCTTATGCAAGAATGCGAATGCAGATGGAGACATCGTTTAGTCTCGAAAGGCAGAATAATAGCCTTATGCAAGGATGCAGATGCAGATGGAGACAGCGTAAGGTCTCAGAAGGCAGAATAGTAGCCTTCTGAAAGAATGCGAATGAAGATGGAGACAACGTTTAGTCTTGGAAGGAAGAATAGTAGCCTTATGAAAGGATGCAGATGCAGATGGAGACAACATAAGGTCTTGGAAGGCAGAAAGGTAGCCTTATGCAAAGATACAGATGCAGATGGAGACAACGTAAGGTCTCGGAAGGCAGAAAGGTAGACTTATGCAGGGATGTAGATGCAGATGGAGACAACATTTAGTCTCGGAAGGTAGAAAAGTAGCCTTATGTAAGGATGCAGATGCAGATGGAGACAGCGTTTAGTCTCGAAAGGCAGAATAGTAGCCTCATGCAGAAAAAGGTAAATGCCGGTAGGAATTCTTAGCTGGTAATAAATTGTGGTACTGTGATTGTCGAGGGTATAGGGATTGCGGGGCATTATTTGCATTGCTAATAGGTGACGGAAAGTAGGATGGCCTTGAGGATTGTGGTTTTGATCATGCTTGTCCCTTTGTGTGGACATCGAACTTTCGGTCTTTGCGCTTGTGATGAAATTTGAGACTTCCCTGCGCGTTAGCTCCTTATGCCTGCGTCCAAAGAAAAATTGTGAGTTTTCTAAAAGGGAAAGGTTAGTTTGTATCCCTGCTAGCTCTGCTTGACTCGCTCGGCTCGATCTGATGACACTGTCTGTATTATTTTGGTAGCGTTTGCTAAACAAGTTGTTTCGAGAAATAAGTATGCATGATTTTGCAAAAGTATAACATAAACATATAATCTAAAATAGTTTTAGATGAACCGACGACCGTGACACGGTTCAAGACATTGCAACCTCTCTTGCTATGGAATTTTAAGGGTCCTCCTCAAAATTCTGCCCCAGTTTGATGGGTGAATACTTCTAACTGTTGCTCGTGCGACGATCGACTGAACTTGCTTTAGAAGCTTTAGGGTCCTCCTCAAAATTCTGCCCCGGTTTCCAATTACGGGGAAAAATGAAATTTTATTGAATTGTGACCTAACCCATAGGGCTGCCTACGTATCCCCTCTTAAACGAGAATCAGGTCAGGTGTAGTTCAATTTACAACATTGATAGAAGCGTAAAGGTTACACATAGTAGCGTTTGACCGCATCTGAATTGATTGGTTTTGGCCAAACTTCTCCATCCCTTTCTGCAAGTATGAGTGCTCCTCCTATCAGCACTCGGTGAACCATATACGGACATTGCCAGTTTGGAGAGAACTTCCCTTTGGCTTCATCCTGATGTGGGAAGATTTTTTTTAACACCAGATGTCTTTGTGTGAACTGTCTTGGCTTGACTTTCTTGTTGAAGGCTCTGGTCATTCTGTTCTGATAAAGTTGACCATGACAGACTGCATTCATTCTCTTTCCGTCTATGAGGGCTAGTTGCTCATAACGGTTCTTTACCCATTCTACGTTGTTGAGCTCAACTTCTTGCATAATCCTTAGAGATGGGATTTCAACTTCGGCAGGAATAACAACTTCTGTACCATAAACCAGCATATAAGGAGTTGCCCCTGTTGATGTGCGTATTATGGTGCGGTATCCCAATAGGGAAAATGATAACTTCTCATGCCACTGCTTATGCTTTTCTATCATCTTCCTTAGTATCTTCTTGATGTTTTTGTTGGCGGCTTCTACTGCTCCATTTATTTGCGGCCTGTATGCTGTGGAATTCTTGTGCTTGATCTTGAAATTTTCACACATGGATTTCATCAAGTCACTGTTGAGATTAGAACCGTTGTCGGTAATGATTGACCCTGGAACTACGAATCGACAGACAATGCGATTGCGGACAAAGTCGGCCACGACTTTCTTAGTAACTGCTTTGTAGGAGGCTGCTTCGACCCATTTAGTGAAGTAATCAATGGCTACCAGAATGAACCTGTGTCCGTTGGAGGCGGCAGGATCGATTGGTCCAATAACATCCATGCCCCAGGCGACGAACGACCATGGTGAACTTGTTGCATTGAGCTCACTTGGAGGTACCTTTATCATGTCTCCATGTATCTAACAGCGGTGGCATTTTAGGACGTACTGGATGCAATCCGTTTCCATAGTCATCCAAAAGTAACCGGCCCGGAGTATCTTCTTTGCTAAAACAAAGCCATTCATATGCGGGCCGCAGGTCCCAGCATGGATCTCCTCTAGTAGCTTGGATGCTTCATTTGCGTCGACACACCTTAATAGTCCCAAATCGGGAGTCCTCCTATACAGGATTCCTCCGCTGTGAAAGAAATTGTTGGACAACCTCCGAAGTGTGCGTTTCTAAGTGGAATTTGCAAGCTCTAGGTAACCTTCATTGCAAAATACTCCTTGATATCATGAAACCAAGGATTTCCGTCTGCTTCTTCTTCAACGTGGGCATAGTAAGCTGGCTGATTATGGATTTTCACAGGGATGGGATCAATGAAATTTTTGTCTGGATGTTGAATCATAGAAGACAGAGTAGCCAATGCATCGGCGAACTCATTATGGATTCTGGGGACGTGCCGAAATTCTATCTTCGTGAACCTCTTTTTCAATTCCTGTACGTGAAGTAGATACAATAGTATCTTGGAATTCTTAGTTGCCCATTCTCCTTGTACCTGATGTACCAATAAGTCTGAATCACCGATCACCAACAACTCTTGGACGTTCATGTCAATGGCCATGTTGAGCCCTAAGATACAGGCTTCATACTCTGCCATATTGTTGGTGTAGGGGAACCTGAGCTTGGCAGATACCGGATAATGCTGACCGGTTTCCGATATTAAGGCTGCTCCAATACTGACTCCTTAGAAGTTTTCCGCTCCATCAAAGAACATCCTCCAACCGTAATAGGATTCTGCAATGTATTCTCCTATGAATGATACCTCCTCATCGGGGAAATACGTTTTTAGGGGTTCGTATTCTCCGTCCACATGATTCTCAGTGAGGTGGTCTGCCAGTGCCTGTCCCTTAACCGCTTTCTGAGTTACATAAATGATGTCGAACTCGCTCAGCAGGATTTTCCACTTAGCCGGCTTGCCAGTGGGCATGGGCTTCTGAAAGATGTACTTTAATGGATCCATTCTTGATATGAGATATATGGTGTAGGCACAGAAATAGTGCCTTAGAGTTTGAGCGACCCAAGTCAAAGAACAACAGGTGCGTTCCAGAAAAGAATACCGAGCCTCATACGGAGTGAATTTCTTGTTGAGATAGTAAATAGCTTGTTCCTTTCTTCATGTCTCGTCATGCTGCTCCAGAAAGCAGCCGAAGGCTCCATCTAATACGGCAAGGTAGAGTAACAGAGGTTTACCTGGCTCAGGTGGTACCAAGACTGGCGGGGTTGACAAGTATCTTTTAATTCTGTCGAAAGCCTTTTGGCACTCATCGGTCCATTTGGTTGCAGCGTCCTTCTTCAGGATCTTGAAGATCGGCTCACAGATAACTGAAGATTGTGCGATAAACCGGCTAATGTAACTAAGCCTCCCCAAGAAACTCATCACATCCTTCATGTTCCTTGGCGGCGGTAGTTCTTGAATGGCCTTGACTTTTGATGGATCCAATTCTATTCCCCGGCGGCTCACAATAAACCCCAACAACTTCCCAGCACGAACCCCGAATGCACACTTCGCGGGGTTCAGCTTCAGATTGTATTTTCGCAACCTATTGAAGAACTTCCTCAAATCCTCTATGTGGCCAGTGGCTTTCTTGGACTTGATAATAACATCATCCATGTATACCTCGATTTCCTTGTGAATCATGTTGTGGAAGATAGTGGTCATGGCCCTCATATAAGTGGCCCCTGCATTCTTTAGGCCAAATGGCATCATCATATAACAGTATACTCCCCACGGCGTAATGAAAGATGTCTTCTCAACATCTTTCTCATCCATCCAGATTTGATGATAACCAGCGAGGCAATCCACGAATGACTGTAGTTCATGCTTGGCGCAGTTGTCAATCAGGATGTGTATGTTGGGCAAAGGGAAGTCATCTTTCGGACTGGCCCGGTTGAGATCCCGGTAGTCGACACAGACTCTGACCTTCACGTCCTTCTTTGGCACATGCACAATGTTGGCTAACCATGTTGGGTACTGAACTACCCTGAGAACTTTGGCGTTGATATTCTTGGTGACTTCTTCCTTGATTTTCAAACTCATGTCGGGTTTGAACTTTCTGAGC
This sequence comes from Nicotiana undulata, assembly GCA_005239495.1. NCBI lineage: Eukaryota > Viridiplantae > Streptophyta > Magnoliopsida > Solanales > Solanaceae > Nicotiana > Nicotiana undulata. The sequence continues at coordinate 3,979 of ML274949.1, read as the reverse complement.
TTTTGCTTTACCGGTGGACACATCGGATTGGTTGGCACTTTGTGAGCCACAATAGACGTACTTAGACCAGTCATGTCATCATACGACTAGGCGAAGATGTCTTCATACTCCTTTAGAAACTCTGTGTATTCTTTCTTTTCTGAAGATTAAAAATGAATGTTGATCCGTGTTTCCTTGACGTTTTCTGAATTTCCCAGGTTGATAACCTCAGTCTCGTCCAGGTTGGACTTAGGTATGTTCTCAAAGTCTTCAACTTCTTTGGCAATCTCGTCGGGTATATCATCTTCATCTGAATCGATGTATGTTTGCTGCGTTGTCTCATTGCATGTCACAGTCATCGGTTCATCAAGACAAGTAATAGTAATTCTGTATAGATAGAGTAATGAGAAAAAACAGTAGTAATAAATAAGAGAAACTAGAAAATGCTTTGATAAATTGAGTAATTGTTTTGAATATTGAGGATCTTATTGCAGGAACTGAAAAATGCGGAAAGGAAAACTCATTTTAGTAAATAAGACAGTAAGTAATGCTTGTTTTAGCCTTGCTACCCTGAGGCTCGTCGGGCTTTGTTTGTCCTGATAGTCCAGTTTTTGAGGTATGTCCCTCTGCTTACAGCATGTATGGAAGGGCCTTCCTCCCCCTCCTCCTCGAGAACAACACAACAATCCATATCATCATCCTCCAGGAACAAATTCCTCAATGCGGCGAGTGCTTCCTCTTTGTCTAACCCATAAATAGTGTCGGCATGTTGGAAGGTCTGCTCCAGATGCGGTATCGGCTGCTCCAGTGAGCGACCGCGCTAAGGTGGCGACCAGTCGTTGTACTCTTTCCAAGTGTAGTCGTATCCCAGGCCGAAAGTGGTGCCATGGCTTTTGATCTTGATAAGTTTGGATATTCCTTAAAGATTTTTGCCGAGCCCTTTGCCAGGCTCGTACCCATTCCAGTTTAGTATACTCTCGATCTTGCTATCCTACCATTTATCCTTGTCGATGGAATTGACCCGTTCAATGTGGTGGTAAGTTTCTCCACCCAACTTTCTTCTTCCTCCGAACATCGGAATAGTCTGGCGATTGTAAATAGGGTTGCTACTGTCACCATGAATAATCACCTCTTGGTGGTTCCACTCGAACTTCACTAACTGATGTAGCGTTGATGCTACGGCCCTAGCAACATGGATCCATGGTCGTCCCAATAATAGATTGTAGGATGCCGGTACGTCTATCACTTGGAAATCTACCTCGAACCACATCGGTCCCATCTGCAGGCATAGGCTTATCTCACCAATGGTGGACCTTTGAGATCCATCGAAAGCTTTCACATTGATTGCTCCATCCTTTATCTCATGCAGACCTCTACCCAATTTCTTGAGCGTTATCAACGGGAAAATGTTAAGGCTGGATCCTCCATCGATCAAGATTCTGGTGATGAGATAATCTTCGCATTGCACAGTGATGTGCAATGCTTTGTTATGGCCCAATCCTTCAGGAGATAGCTCGTCCTCATGGAAAGTGATCTTGTGACTTTCCAACACCTTACCCACCATATTGGCCATTTCCACACTAGTGATGTTGTTTGGTACATATGCTTCACTCAACACCTTCAACAGAGCACTTCGTTGCGTCTCGGAATTCTGCAGCAAAGAGAGGATGGATATTTGTGCTGGCGTCTTGTTCAGCTAATCTGTAACGACCCAACCGGTCATTTTGTATGTTGGGACTCCGTTCCCGTGAATGAATCTTTCCATAGAGGCTACTCGTGCCTTATGACTTGTGTGGGCAGGTAGTTCGAGATTTAGAAATGATTTGGCCAGTTCAGGAACACTTGGTTCCTGAAGGCTAGCCTATTTGGCTAATTTGGTTCCGAGCAGCATTTTGAGCAAATAACCTCGGAATCGAGTTTTGATAGCTCCAGCAGCTCCGGATTATGATTTCGGACTTGGGAGTGTGTTCGCCTCGGGTTTCTGATGACCCGGGAGTATTTCGGCACCTGAATTGGAATTCAGGATTTCATGTGATTTAGAATTCAGCTTGGAATTGGACCTTTTGATATCAGGGTCCAAATGGAATTTCGGAACTGGCAATACTTCCGTATAGTCATTTATGAATTGTCCGCAAAATTTGGGGTCATTCCGAGCAGTATAGACCCGTTCGGCGTATTGGTGAGCCATTCGAATTTTCTTGAAATCTTAAGTTTGGAACTAAGGGGTTTTGGAGAGTGATTTATAGTTTGGGCGATGTTTTTAGTGTTCTGGGAGCTCGAGCGAGTCCGTCATATGATTTGGGATTGGTTGGTGTAATTTGTCGAGGGCTCGAGTGGGCCCAGGGGTTTCCCGGACCCCAAGCGGGGTCAAAAACCAGCAATTTCATAGCTGGTGTTGCCTTTGCTGGTGTGACCGCACCTGCGGTCCATGAGCCTCAGGAGCGAAGCTCGCACCAGCGGAAAAATCATCGCAGGCGCGGCTCCAGCCGCAGGAGCGACCTTCCTCTCGCAGGCGCGGCTTCTTCCGTAGGAGCGGCCTTTCTTCTGCAGGAGCGGACCAGGCTCCGCAGGTGCGACTTTTCCCCAGGGCCCAGGCCATCGCAGGCGCGACCACTTTTCCGCAGGTGCGAGTCCGCACCTGCGATCCAAAGTCCGCAAGAGCGAGAACCCCTAGTGCCCAGGCCCATCGCAGGTGCGACCCTTTTTTCGCAGGTGCGAGGCCGCATTTGCGATCCAAGGGTCGCAGGGGCGGAAACTGCTTACCAGTCCTATAAAAGCCCCATTTCGTGAATTTTTTTCCCAAACACATTTTTTCCTCTTTGGCTTCCCGCATGTTCATTACTTCAATTCTTGAAGAATTCCACTTCCATAATCCATGAGAATTCATAAGAAATGTTTGGAAAAATAGAGGGTTTTGAGAAAAATTGAATTTCTAATTTTTGGGCCATTATAGGATGATTAATTGAGTTAATCTTGATCCTTAGGCGACGTATAGCGCATTTCTTCAAGAATCGTAATTTTTCAGACGCCGAGGCTCGGAGTTGAATATTCCAAGTACGTCAAGAATGTGTTTTAAGGGAAATCTTTGATAAATCCTCCTCGATTCCTCCTAAATTGATATAATTATGTGTTTTTGGCTAGTTGCGAGCCATCGAAGGTAATTCGGAGGATTCGTGCGTCTTGTTGATTGGTCCGTTGACCGGAGGAGTACTTGTCCAGGTGAGTCTCCTTTCCAAACTTTGTAAAGGGGAAATGTCCCCTAGGCTCCTTGTTGCTAAAATTGACTGATGAGGGGGCTGCGTACGTACCACGTGACGAGAGTCCGTACGTGGCATCTATACTGTATGTTGGGTAGCCGTAGGACCCACGAGCATGTTCTAGCTGTTTGTTTGATATTATCTGATGCTTTGTACAAGTTATTTGCCGGTATATGATGAAATGGAGCTATGATAGCTTTGAATTAATTGTACATATTATCCAGATAAGAATTATGAATTTCATCAATTGATTAATTGTGTTACTTCTGATGTAACTGATAAAGAGAACGGAGTAAATGAGATAAATCTAAATCCTGAGCTATTGAGCGAAACGAAGGTGGTTGTAAATTCTTCATGTACTTTAATTATTCCACCATGGTGATATTATGAGAAAAGAGGATAATATGATATAAAATCCTAACTTTGACTATCAAGAGAGATGCGAATATCTGATCCCGTTGAGCATTGATGAGTCGGTACCATGGTGTCTACATATACACATATATGTGCATTCATGCATTCATGGCCCCCGAGTCACAGGTATGATTCGTGATCGGGGAGAACTTATATTTTCATTAGCCCCTGAGTCACAGGTTTGATTCGTGATCAGGGAGGAATTACACTTATATTTTCATCAGCCCCTGAGTCACAGGTTTGATTCGTGATCAGGGATAAATCATACTTATTTTACCAGCTCCTGAGTCACAGGTTTGATTCGTGATCAGGAAAGAATTATACTACTA
>ML274948.1:54714-70221 GCA_005239495.1 Nicotiana undulata | reverse complement strand
GAACAAAATAGAGAGAAGGAAAGGAGAGTTCTTGAGAGAGGAAGTGGTCCTTCCATTAAAGTGTTTTTTGAAGGTCTCTCAGGCCCGGTATTTTGAGTAATCTCCTTTTTCCCCCTTTCTAGCAGGTAAGGGTTCCCAATTCCTTTTTTTTCCATGAATTTTCTGATTTTAAACAAAGGGAGGGTTGGCATGGGTTGACTCTTGAAAATATTAACTAAGGCCTTGCATGCATGTTTATTAATGGTGTAATCTAGTAAAAAGGAGTGGGTTGGGGTAAACATCACAAAGATATGGTTGGTAATCTAATGGGTTCACATTGTGTTTGGCAAAATGCTTGAGAGAGTCCGAATTACATGCATGACTTTCAATTCTGAGTTGAATATGTTTAATTGTGAACTAGATTGATGGTACTAGTCGGATCGGTGATTGTGAGTAAAAGTTAAAAAGGGAAACTCGACTCCAGGTATGTATGGCTAATTTTAACCCTTGTAGAATCTTCTCGTTGGTGTTCTATGGTATGTGTACTTCGTTTGAGATTATGTGGATTGATCATTCTAATGTGTTGAGATGTAAGATTCTATTATCTGATTGTCTTAGTTTATTGCCATACCCCCGTGCTATGGGAAGTTGTAAAAATGGTGATTCCTTGTGCTTACTTTATCACGTGCAAAGCTCATTAATTGTTGAACACCCCGGTATGAAAGGATGTACTACCAAACTAAAGAAATGATAACGAATCCAATTGTTGAATGCATCTAAGTGCTAAATGCTGTGTAGTAAATAATGGAAAGGAAACGTGGATAACTAATAGAATTTTATGTTGATGGCATACTGTATATGATTCACTGTTGGATAAAGATTTCTGTGGCTGTGATTTCATATGGTTATTTGGCTGTTATGAATGATTATCCTTGATGATGACAATCTTTGTGATTAACTCGTTGGTTGATATGAACTTATGTTCTTCATGATGAAGATCCTTGTGATTTAAATTGGTGGTGATTGTTAATTGTCCGGTGGGATCGGGTTGCACGCCGCAACACAGAGTAATAAGGGTGGACGAGGTAATAAGGGTGAGAGAAAGTGATAAGGGTGGCCGAGGTAATAAGAGTGGACGAGGTAATAAGGATGGAATGTGATCATTATCACTATTAAAATGAAAATCTATGAGACTCTTGAATATGGAGGTGTTGAAAAGAAAAAGGGGAATTTGTGAAACTCTTGATTTCGGTTATTTTGATTTCTGTGCAACACTTGTTGGATTATATTAGCTGTCTCTTATCTGTGTACTGCTTGATTGTACTTGGGGTAAAGTTTGTTCATACATAATAGTACCATTCCACAGTGCTAACGTCCCTTTTGTCGGGGGCACTACATCTTTTATATGGATGTAGGTGTTTCCGCAGCAGGTAGCTCAGCCCGCCGTTAGTGGTGCCTCCTCTTCATCTCCTCAGCAGTTGTGGTGAGCCCTTCTTCTCTTCGGGGCCGTGTGTGGATTATACCACCCTCTTTTGCTTATGATCTAAAGGTATAGTCGGGGCCTTGTTACCGGCAAGTTATGTAAAATCCCTAGTATTCGTAGAGGCTCCGTAGACACAATGTGGGTAGTGTATATATGTATTTTCGGGTAGTAACAGTACGTACTCGGAACCGTGGACCCGGTTGGAAAGTTATGTATGTATTATGTATGTTTGAATATTAGTCGTTGGCATGTTAAAAGAGGAAATAATGGAGATATGTTGTAAGACGTACTTTGAAACTAAAATCGGCTAACTCATCTGAATTAATGTATGTTATAAATGCGGGGTAACACGTTGGGAAGGAAAGTTAATCCATGTCCGCTTGACTGGGATCACCCGGTTAGGCGCCGGTCTCGTCTCTCGATTTTGGGGCGTGACAGATTCGGAGTTTTCTTGGCTTGGTTGGATATTATCGTCGTTTTATGGTGGGTTTCTTTTCCATTGTTGCACCGTTTAATAGATTAACCTAGAAGGGTGCCAATTCAGGTAGCCTGATTAGTGTGAGGAGAGTTTTCAGAAGCTCAAGACTTCCTTAACCACATCTTCGGTTGTAGTTTTGCCTTCAACATCAGGTTCTTATACGGTTTATTGTGATGCTTCTCCCATTGGCATTACGTGTGTCTTAATGCAGGGGGTAGGGTGATTGCTTATGCTTCGCGTCAGTTGAAGCCCCACGAGAAGAACTACCCTGTTCATGATCTTGAGTTATCAGCTATTTTTTACGCATTGAACATTTGGAGGAACTCTCTCCACGGCGTGTCTTGCGAGGTATACATAGATCATCAGAGTCTTCAACACTTGTTTAAGGAAAAATAATCTATACTTTAGACAACGAAGGTGGTTAGAGTTGTTAAAAGAATATGATATCACCATTTTGTTCATCCCTAGAAGGCCAATGTGGTGGTTGATGCCTTGAGCAGAAAGGCTGTGAGTATGGGTAGCCTTGTATATATTCCAGTTGGTGAGAGACCGCTAGTATCAGATGTTCAAGCTTTTCCCAATCAGTTCGTGAGTTTAGATGTTTCATAGTCCATCTAGGTTCTTGCTTGCGTGGTTTCTCGGTCTTCTTTGTATGAGCATATCAGAGAGCATCAATATGATTACCCCCATTTGCTTGTCCTTAAGGACACTATACAACACTGTGATGCTAAGGTTTCTATTGGAGATGATGGGATATTGCAGATGTATGGTCGGATTTGTGTTCCCAATGTGGATGGGTTGTGTGATTTAATTCTTGAGGAGGCCACAGTTCGCGATATTTCATTCATCCGGGCACTGAGATGTATCAGGACATGAGGCAACACTATTGGTGTAGACGAATGAGGAAAGATAAAGCGGAGTATGTGGCTTGGTGTTTGAACTGTCAACAAGTGTAGTACGAGCCCCAGAGGCCGGGCGGTTTGCTTTATAGACTTGAGATTTCCGAGTGGAAATGAGAGTGTGTTACCATGGACTTTGTTGTTCGGCTCCTATGGACTTTGAAGAAATTTGATGCAGTTTGGGTGATTGTGGACCGGTTGACTAATTCTGCACATTTGAATTCAGTTGTGACTACATATTCTTTAGAGCAGTTGGCTAAGATTTATATCCATGAGATGTTCGTCTTCATGGTATGCTGGTGTCTAATTCTGATCAAGGCACGTAGTTCATATCGCAACTTTGGAGAGAACTGCAGCGAGACTTGGACACACGGGTTGAGTTGAGTACAACATTCCACCCCCAGACAGATGGACAGTTCGAGTGCACTATTCAGATTTGGGAGGATATGCTACGCACCTGTGTTATGGCTTTCGAGAGTTCTTGGGATCAATTTCTACCGCTTGCATAGTTTGACTATAATAACAACTACTAATTAAATATTCAGATGGCTCCTTAAGAGGCCTTATATGTGTTGATACCCAATTTTTCCTCAATTAATTGCAAACTTGCATATAAGCTTTCTAAATTACTCATTGTAATATTTTTATTAAATTATTTTCTTGTTTTTTTAATATTTTATATTTAAATAATCCATAAATTATGCTATAAATAATGTCAAAAGATTTCCCAACTTAGTATGTTATTTATAATCATTTTTTATCCATAAAAATTCAATTATTTCACAAATTAGCCAATTGGGTTTTATTCAATTTCAATTACAACAATTTTACAATTATAGCCCAATTGGATATTTTGTATTATTTTAATTCGAAATTTATGAACTTTACACTTAATATTAGTTAATTACTGTAATTTCACATATTTAAACTTAATTTCATTTTTATTCAATTATTAGCTATTTTTTACTAATTATTTATCTATTTTAATGGGTATTTAACTTATAGCCATTTTTTCATTTTTTCAAATTCATCCTAATTTACCCAAACCCCAGCCCAATTGAACTAACCCAATACCCAAGCCCAAATCCTACCCAAACCCGACCCAGCTCTTGCCAAATCCTGATCGTTGATCAATTTTGATCAACGGTCCGGATTAAACCTTTCCTTAATTAATCCCAACTACCCCCTCCCCGACCCCCTCATTTCCTCACAACCTCTCATCTTTCTACACTGGTCTCTCTCTCTAGTATCTCTAGAGACTTCTCACCTCTTCGTCTCCGATGACCTTGTCCTCCTTTCTCCGGCCATCTCCGGCGACCACCCTCCAACCCCGAGCCTCCAATGGGTTTCCCTCACCTTGCTCATCATCCCTGAGGTCTTCAAGGGCCCTGGGCCATGCCGACTTGCACCTAGGGTTTCTGTTTGGGCGTTTATGGTCTCTCAGGTGATTTTTGGCAAAATCACACCATATGTGTTTCAATCCTTGAGATTTACGACAAGTTCTTCCATTCTACTTAGGTTTCTTTGAAACCCTCCCTTTTGCTTAAATCTTTTATATCCATGCTGTTTTTAATGATTCAAGTATGTCTCACTTTATATTTTACATTATTCTTGACTCAATATTTAAGAATCTTCAATTTTCAAACATTTTTTACCTCTTTTTGGAAACTAGGGTTTCTCAGAACCCTTTTATGTCTGTTTTAAGCTAAGTTTTTCTTTGTGTTTGAGTCGATTCTTTGCATATCTCAACTGATTCTGTACTCTTGTTGCTTTTTAAACTCGCCTATGTCGAAACCCTAACTATTATGATTTTTCTGTCTGGGTTCTTCGTATTGACCTGATTATTTGATTCCTATTATGACTCTGTGATTGTTGTATTTCGAACAAGCTTGCTAAGGCCTAACCTACTTGTGTTACCTATATGTGATTGATCGTTTGGACCTATGCATCTCTGAGCTTGTCCGTTGCTATGACTATTAGTTTCTCTATATATGTGTTGAAATAAAGAGCATGAATCTCTCTTGATTGACTTTGATTTCCTTATTAAACGATCTGATTGAGAATATGTATTTCAAAGCCCTAGAGCGCTGCCTGTTTGTTTAAACTGATTGATTAACTTACCTTGTTTACTAAGATGCTCTATTTACTGAACTATTTCCTTAATTGTGGCTTTTTGAATCTAGTCCTAATTTACTACTCTATACTTAATAAATTTTGACTCCTTCTTTATTAGTCATGTACTGATTTTATATGTTACTAAGTTTTACCGTGTGAATTTTGAAATCCCTTAACTTAAGGGAACAAATGTCTTGATTTCATGGTTAATTGAGTCCGAGTTCCTTGATTACTATGCTAATTTGATTCTTTCGTCATTTAGTCTTGTACTGACTTCTACTTACCTTATATGCTATGTGTTTTACCGTTTGAGTTTTTAAATCCCTTGACTTAAAGGAACCGTGTCTTAATTTCTACACTAATTGATTCTGACTTCTTTTATTACCATGCCATTGTGATTTTTACCATATTTGGCTACTCGTTTTTTCAACTATAAAAGTCCTAGCTTTTTTCACAAACAGACACACAGACTGGTGATCAAAAACTTTCTCTCACACAAGAGCTCTCTGCTATTGTTTTAGTCTTTGCTCTTGTCTACTGTTAGCCGGCTATAAGCCAAGGCTAACCATTGTGCTCATTTTGCTCTTTCACTTTGCTTACTCTTTCTCACTGGTATGTTCTAATTAAGATTCAAGCTCCAAATCAATGTGTTTCTTATTGCTTCAGTTTATTATATTCCTAATTGTCTTCTACTGTTCAACTTGCAATTAAGTCTCTTGTTTAGCTTCCAGTACTCACCATGCTTCATCTCTTTAAGATTTACATGCCAATGCTTCTAGAATTGTTGTTTATTCTTGATTTATACCTGTTATGCCTATATCCTGCTAACTGTCTATTGCCATGTTTAAACTTGGCTATATCCTGACTCCATGAACCCCTCTGATTTGTGCAACTATGTTTAAACAAGTCTATGCATCTCTTCCTGATTACTATGTGGCTTATCTATCCCCTGAATTTCTCTGATTTGTGCAACTATGTTTAAACAAGTTTTATTGAATTTATGCATCTTCTCTTGCCTATTCTGTGGCCTATTTGTCCCCAATCCCATTGTCTTCGTATTGCTAGACTTTTTCTGATATGTTCTTCTCAGATACTACTACTATTTTCAAAAGTTATCCTGTTAAAATAACTCTCTAGTTGTAAAATCTTTCCAACTGGATCCTGTCTTTCAAAAAACTCTTTTTTCTCTTTTAAATTCACTCTTGGCACTTCTCACTATTCCTAGAAACTTAAGTTCCACCCCCTCAGTGTAAGCATTGCTTAGGGAATCTTGAGTTCCTTCTGAACTTTAATACACCGAGGCTTGTAATTCCACACTGCACTTGTTAAACTTTGGCAATTATGTTGGGGTCCTGGTATTGGCCAGGGACCCATGAGGGCCCTAGGGAGCTTTGCCGCACCCAGACTATATGGAGGCTGTGAAACTCGAAAGGATTGAGGTTGGGAGATATGGGCCGGATTGAAGGCTCCCTATAGAATTATCTTCTTATTTTCCTTTAAGTGATGTAATTTATTATTCTTGATTTGTAATTTGTAAATAAATAATTGGGGCTGGATAGTGGATATGGGAGGGGGTTATGCATGTTTAGTATAGTAACGGGTAGAAATCATGACTATATGATTTATTTCCCTATGTGTGCAATAGTATCCTGTTTAGGACATGCATATCATTCAATAGAAATCATGTTTAGGTTCTTTTCAACATGTCCATTATGTTCCTATCATTTTATAAGCTCTGTTCACAGTTAATAACTACAACAAGTGATATAATGTATGGCTGCTGCATCTTCATAAGCATTGCATGTAGAAAACCTGCCTATAGGATTTTTACTTGTGTGCATTAGATATCCTGCTATTTAGGACTTCATATTGTTTTTGAATTACATTTGTTGAAAACCTAATCAACATGATTAACCTCGCTAAAATGTGGTCAATTGGTTGAAACGATCTGCAAATATAGCATCACATGTCTTAAAATTGGAACTGATGTCTGCATGTTCCCTTTACACAAATAGGCAATGTATACGAACGCCTAGGCAAACTTTAGGCCTAATACATTATTAAAACCAAAACCTAATCGTGTTTCACTTGGCTGATACTAGGACCAATCAGTCCCCTTTTGAAATTCTTAAACTCTGATGCTTTTCATTCTTGTTCTATCTGAAATTCACTCTATTTCCTAAAAATTCCTACTCCCCTGTTTTCAAAATACTGATTCTGGAAATCATGCATTCATTTCCTCTTTAACTAAGTTATTAGATTGCTGCTGCGTATGTTACTGGATTTCAGAGTCAGCTCACTCTATTTCAAAAGTCATTCGGTTTGAACCCTTGCCCTATTTTCTGAAATAGTTCACTCATTCTCCTTTCATTAAAGTTTTTACTAAACTACTAATTTCTACTCTGCTCTGAACCGCTGGATCGTTTAAAGGTTACAGGCCCTTTGTGAATCACTCTTTCATTTTTTTTTTTACTTTACTAATTTTCTGAAGTTCTTCATATGCTTTTACTGAAAACTTCATCTAAAATGCTGTGCACTTTTAAATCCTGCTACTATCTTTGAATTGCTGGACCTTTTAAATTCAATCACTCTTCTTTAAGCTACTCTGTTGTTACTGAACTTCCTGCTTTATTACTGAGTTTTCAAAAAAGGCATTCCCTTTACACAAACTGCCGAAACCTACTAATTTTCAACTCAAAAACTCTTGTTTTAAATCCTGACTTTGAGACCTTAATTGTGTTTGAGACGTGCTATTTACGTGTTTATTTTTGGAGGGATCTGTGAGCCATTATTTGCCCTTATGTGTTCCCATATTTGTGGTCCTATTTGTTGTTTTACATGTCGCTTAGAATTTTATCCCTTTAAACCTAAGAGTTCAACCTAGTACTCACTTTGTAGGATTAGTAGTCCTAAATGCCCTCCGGGACTTATAGAATGGGATGTGTAATAGCACGCAATAAGTTTCGTGACCGACACACGCGTTTTAAATACCTTAACGGGGCGGGAATGGTATAATATGGATATGATGACCGGTGCACTAATACCACGTGTATCCCCTCTTCGAGGCGTGACATACCGGGTATTGCATTGATGTGATCCGTATTACTTTAAACCTTGGACAGTTCTTTTCAAATTTTTATTCTAATGTTTTCCCAAAACCTTTAAAGATTTTCACACTTGTTTGAAATCCCCTCTTATATGAACCTTACTTGCTACTTGTTCACCGTCCAAATTCACAAAACTTCTTGGCTGGGACACACAGTTGTGGATCTTGAGGGGTTCCTAACACCTTCCCCTTGGGATAACTTCAAGCCCTTACCCAATCTATGGTAATGCAAACTAGTTCATGAGTTATTTCTCTAGGTGCCCTAACACACCATAAAAATCGTTAGGTGGCGACTCTTCCTTAAACCTTTCCTTTAAGGAGTTTTCCAAAATGTCATAAACCCGATCTCTCCGTACCTAACCCGTGCGAGGAAAAAGGGGGCGCGACAGCATGACGACTATGCTGGGGATATTCCCTAGGCTTATACCATTACAAGTTGCTTTGTGAATTTGGACCTTTAATTTTTATTTAAATGCTTACACCTTTTCATATTCCCCGTTATATGCTGTTAATTGTTTAATTTTTGCAAGTATTTATTTCACCTGAACGAAACTAACATAGCTTCATGTTTTCTTTGTAACCGCTTTCCATTGTAACTGTTGTATTTCCTTTCTTTACCGCTTTCCTCAACGTGAAAATACATGCCTATTTGTTTAAATAATATTTGTTGCATATCATGCTCCGCATTCATGTTCCACTCGTGCCAAACAAAAATCCTATAGCAATGCTTACAATGAATGGTTGCGTTACTGCAATATTATTACCCCCTAAATTCAGAAAGGCATATTTGCGATAAAACTAGTCGATCATCGGTGCAGTCGACGGTTCCATGCCTCCCCCCTTGATTTTTCCGCGCAAGGGTACCGGTCTAAAACCCGATAGAAACCTTACTCTATGTAATATTGCATGCATCATGGTCAAACTTAGTCAGGCTAATTTGTTGTCCGCACAATGGCCTTTAAGATAGCCTTGTCCAAAGTCCATTGGGTTTCCCTGGAACCTAAACGGACGCCTTCACGTTTTGTGCATTTATTTGGGGAACTAAATGCTCTCCGCTAATTATTGATGTTAAATAGTCGAGTCCGGTGGGGGTAAGGGTCTAACCTTTTTTGTTTTGCAGAAATGAGGCACGAAGTCTCCAGATTCGGCGTGGTCGCCAATATCCACCCCAAATTGTTAAACTGGTGGGAGGATCTTCACTCCAGCGACAAAGCACTTGTCAGGAAACACTTGGGCAACCTGCCCTCTCTTTTGGATATTCAGCCTAAAGAAATGATGATAGAGGCTGCTACCATATTCTGGGATTGTGATCGGTCAGTATTCCGCTTCGGAAACAATGAAATGACACTGCTGCTGGAAGAAATATGAGGTTTGGCCGGTTTGGCTTGAGAAATCTCCAGGGTTGCTGATGCCTGAGAATCGCACAGGCCGGGGTTTTCTCAAAATGTTGGGACTAAAGAAAATTCCGGACTTGGTATGTTTAAAGGATTCGTACATCCCTTTTGATTTCTTGTACGAAAGGTTCGGTCATAGCAAATCATACCGCATTTATCAGGATGAGTTCACCCTCACTTCTCTAGGGCACATCTATCGCCGACGGTTTGCTTTCATGGTTTGTTTTCTGGGTTTAATGGTGTTCCCGACAAAGAAGGAGAGGATTCACACTAGGTTGGCCATGGTCACTAAGACTTTAATGGAGGGGATCAACGGACAGGACTTCAGCATTGTGCCTATGATCATTGCAGACATATACCGAGCCTTAGAAAAGTGTCAACGGGGAGCAAAACACTTCGAAGGTTGCAACTTACTGCTTCAGCTTTGGCTCACAGAACACCTGCAAAGGGGTGACTACCGACAAGACATCCATCGAAGAATCTGGGATGACCATATCGCTTTCCACCACCCAAAGCAAATGAACTATATTCTAGACATGTTCGCTCAGCTAGAAAATGCCAAGGGATGGGTTGAGTTACTGGGAAATTTTACCGAGAACCAGATTCAGTGGATATTTGAATGGTTCCCAACGGACGAATTTATCATCCGATCCCGAGATGCTTCATTTTTGATATTGATTGGTCTGAGGGGAACGTATCCTTACGTCCCTCTCCGAGTTATGAGGCTATCAGGGAGGAGGAAGGTTATACCTAGGGTTGAGAAGATGGGACATCTTCGAGCAGACTTCCAAGACGACGATAACCCTCACAAGTACCAAGCCCAGCATTTGTGGCACTGCAAGATTGTATTGGATAAAGGCACCATTGAGCCAGACAGGTATCATGCCGGTTGTACTCCTTTCTATCTAAGCTGGTTAGAAGAAGATATGGAGGGCCGATTCGATCTAGGATTCGCTCAGGGTCACCGGGTTATCAATGAGAAGGACGAAGCACAAGTTAAATTCAACAGTCTACGCAAGAGGCTTCGTGAATGTGAAGATAATCATCACCAGATACACAAGTCCAGCAGAAAGCTGATCGAGGAATGGAAGGATATGTCTATCAGCTCCAACAAGAGGCTAGGGTACTTGGAGCGAGGTATAGTCGAGCTGGAGGAAAAGTTCATCAAGAGGATTGAGGACTGCAAAAAGGCTGAAGGAGCCGAAGGAGGATATCTAGCTAGGACCTACTTGCTGCTGGGACTTCGCTAGTTGGGAAAGCTGATCAAAGGAAGCAGGAATGCCGAATCTGGAAAAGGTCCTTCTGGGACCAAGTAGATAGGGGTGTCTTTTATTTTGTCTTCTTTGATGTAATAAGGCCAGTGGCCATTAGTGACTTTTATTTTTTGCATATTTAGAGTCGTTTTTATCATCAATAAAATGAGGCATTTAGCATTTCAAAGTTCTCCAAATTAATTTGTCGCTAGGCATACCTCGGGAACAAAGAGGTTCCCCAACTTAGGATGCGTTTTACATTTCGCATTATGTGTTTAAATTACCGCAATATGTTTTATAATACTCACTGACTTCCTTACCTTTTGTTTTGTTTTTCTTTACTTATTATTCCCCTCCCCAAAGGTTAGTTCGTGCATTCTGGCATCATCCGCCTACCGCACAAGATCAAAGGGCCCTCCTCCTACTCCCCCTCTTAGTCCTCCCAAAGGAAAAAGCAAGGGTAAAACTAAGATGGCAGATGCAAGCGGCACCAAAAATGACAACAGGGATGAACAGGTTGAGACCACTGATGGTCGAGGTATTCAGGTTCTGCACGAGGGTATGTCTCCACCGGAAAAGAAACTGCTGAAGTTCCAAGAGGAACTTGACCAAGTCAAGAATTTGGCTCACTTATCACTTTCCCTCAATGTTCTAGACATCCCCTTCCCAAATGCTCCAAACCCCACTTTACCACAAAACATCCCTAAACAACCAAATCACCCCAAGGACCCAGTCCCGCTAGCACAATGTAATGCCTGTCACCATAACACTCCACCTCTCCAGGATAAGACAAAAGACTACTTCCAGGCTTACGACAATCCCATTTATGTGGAAACCGAGGCTCATTCCACACCGCATACCCCTGAGTCTGAAGAGAAGGATAGGCTCATCAGGAATCTGGCCGAGGAACTCAAGAAATTGACCAACCGAGTTTAGGGCGTCGAAAGAGTTAAAGGGATTGAGGGGATGAACTATGAAGATCTTTGCATACAACCTGATGTCGAACTGCCCGAGGGGTACAAACCTCCTATGTTTGAGATGTTCGATGGTACTGGGGATCCAAGAGTCCATCTTAGGACTTACTGTGACAAACTGGTCGGCATGGGAAAAGATGAAAGAATCCGCATGAAACTCTTCATGAGGAGCTTAAAAGGAGATGCACTGTCCTGGTACATCAACCAGGATCCAAAGAAATGGTCTAATTGGGTAAGCATGGCAATGGACTTCATGGATAGATTCCGGTTCAACACGGAGAATGCACCTGACGTATTCTACATCCAGAACCTAAAGAAGAAACCAACAGAGACCTTTCGCGAGTATGCTACTTGTTGGAGGTCAGAAGCTGCCAAGGTCAGACCGGCCTTAGAAGAGGAACAAATGAAGAAGTTCTTTGTGAGAGCTCAGGATCCTCAATACTATGAGCGACTGATGATGGTCGAGGCTCACAAGTTCTCTGACATCATCAAGTTTGGAGAGCGAATCGAAGAGGGCATCAAAAGCAGTATGGTTACCAACTTTGAGGCTTTACAAGCTACTAATAAAGCTCTGCAATCCGGTGGTGTGTCCAAGAAGAAGGATGTAGGAGCCGTGATGGTAGCACAGCAAGCCAAATCCCCTCCTAAATACCAAGTCTATCCCGCACCTTCATTTACGTACCAACCAGCTCCAAGTTACCAAGCGCCTTCACCCCAATACCAAGCTCCATCACCCACATATCAGCCTAGCTCGCCCTGATATTCCCAACCAGCTCCCATTTATAATGCCTATAATTGCCAACCTTCTTATTACCAATCACCACCTACTCGCCAAAACTTCCCAAGACCCCGCCCTAACTTCGACCGTCGCCCTCCCAAACAGTATACTGCCATAGCCGAGCCCATTGACCAGTTGTATGAAAAGCTCAAAGCCGCTGGTTATGTCACACCCATTCCTGCTGCCACCTCTGAGAACCCTTCTCAGTGGGTCAACCCAAATAAATCCTATGCTTACCATTCCGGCATGAAGGGACACACCCTCGAGGAATGCCGTTCCTTGAAAGACAAGATACAAGATCTCATAGACAACAAGATCATTGTAGCCAAGGAACATGCTCCTAATGTTCACAATAATCCGCTGTCCGACCATAAAGGTGGTGTCCATATGATTGAGGTAGATGATGATTGGGATCCCGATGGATCAATTGGGCTGATAGCAGAGGGTGATCCGAAGAAGCCCGAAATTACTCTCAACCCGATTGTGGGTCAGATGCATCCATCCGAGGATGCTGAGGTAAACATGTCCATCCCACTCGAGTTTGAATTGAGAGCGCCCGCCAAAGGAAAGGCCCAGTGCCGATCAAAGTTGAGTTTGTACGGCCTCTCGAAGTTGCAGTACGGCCACCTATAACATATACTCCGGTAGGAATAAGAATGACCACACCTATTCCAGTGGCAATGTCAACAACGCCACCCTTCTACTCAAACGCCATCCCATGGGACTACACCGCTGAAGCGGAGAGAAAAGGTAAAGGCAAGTCTGAGGAAGCCATTGCCGCATAGGGGATGACAAGAACTGGCAGAGTTTATACCCCTGAACATTTGGCCGAGTCTAGCAAGCAGGCCACCAATCGTCCTCCCACCCTTGAGACAGGTTCAGAAGATCATAGGAGAAAGATACAAGCCAAGGAGTATTCAATCCTCGACCAGTTGAACAAGACACTCGCTCACATATCCATTCTCTCCCTATTACAGAACTCTGAAACATACATGAGTGCCTTGTTAAAGGTGCTGAGTGAAGCATACGTACTGGACAATATCACCAGCGGGGAGATTGACAACATGGTGGGCCAGGTACTGGAGAGCCACAAAATCACTTTCCATGAAGATGAGCTACCGCCCGAGGGGTTAGGGCATAACAGAGCACTGCACATTATGGTACAATGTGAGGATCATTTCATCACAATGATCCTAATTGATGGGGGTTCCAGCCTCAACATCTGTCCGCTGGTCACACTCAAGAAATTGGGCAAAAGTCTACATGAGTTAAAGGAAGGAGAGATCAACGTAAAAGCCTTTGATGGTTCGCAGAGGTCCACCATGGGAGAAATCACTTTGTGCTTACAGATGGGACCAACTTGGTTCGATGTAGATTTCCAAGTGATAGATGTGCCTGCATCCTACAACTTACTGTTAGGACGACCTTGGATCCACACTGCTGGGGCCGTGGCATCAACCCTACATCAAGCTGTGAATTTCAAATGGAATCACCAAGAGGTAATCATTCATGGCGACAGTAGAAACCATATCTACGGTCGCCAGACCTTTTTGGTCATCGATGGAAGAAGGAAGTTGGGTGGAGAGATCTACCACAACATTGAACGAGTTAACGCCATTGATAAGGACAAGTGGTGGGACATAAAGATTGAAAGCATCTTGAACTGGGAAGGGTACGAGCCAGATAAAGGGCTCGGTAAAAATCTCCAGGGAATAACGAAGCCAATAACACTCAAGAAGCACGGTACCACTTTTGGTCTGGGGTACGAGTACACTTGGAAGGAATTCAAGAACTGGAAGCCACCATGGCGCGGCCCCTACTACCCATTGGAGCAGCCAATACCTCACTTGGAGCAAACTTTCCAACTAGCTGATATCATCTACAGTACGGATGAAGAGGAAGCGTTAGCAGCAATGAGGGATTTATTTCTGGACGATGAGGACATGGATTGCTGTGTCATTCTTGAAGAGGAGGGGGAGGAAGGCCCTTCCATACAGGTCATAAGCAAAGTATAATATCTCAAGAATTGGTCTGTCAGGACAACCAAAGCCCGTCGAGCCTCGGGGTAGCAAGGCTAACAAAACAAGCATTATTTACAGTTTATTTATTTAAAGAAATTTTCTTCCTTTTCGTATTTTTAATTTCTGCAAGAAAGAGCTCCCATGTTCAAACTATTATTCAATTTATCAAAGCATTTCCAGTTTCTTTATAAAACTTATATTTACTTGCTACTGTTTTCCTCCCCCATTACTTTATTTACACAGCATTACTATTACTTATCTTGATGAACCAACGACTGTGACNTTTCTTTATAAATCTTATATTTACTTGCTACTGTTTTCCTCCCCATTACTTTATTTACACAGCATTACTATTACTTATCTTGATGAACCAACGACTGTGACATGCAATGAGGCAACGCAACAAACGGATTCCGAGTCAGACAAGGATGATATACCCGAGGATGTTAATAAAGAGGTCGAGAACTTTGAGAATAAACCTAAGTCTAACTTGGACGAGAGTGAGGTCGTCAACTTGGGAAACACAAAGAACGTCAAAGAAGCACGCATCAGCATTCATCTGTCGCTGTTAGAAAAGGAGAAATATACGGAATTCTTAAGAGAATATGAGGAAATATTCGCCTGGTCATATGATGACATGACTGGCCTCAGTACATCTATTGTGGCCCACAAGCTGCCAACCAATCCAACATGCCCACCGGTGAAGCAAAAGCTCAGGAAGTTCAAACCAGACATGAGCTTGAAAATCAAAGAAGAGGTCACCAAGCAGATCAACGCCGGGGTTCTCCGGGTGGTCGAATATCTTACATGGTTAGCTAAAATTGTGCCTATGCCAAAGAAGGATGGGAAGGTCAGAGTCTGCGTCGACTACCGGGATCTCAATCGGGCCAGTCCGAAAGACGACTTCCCCTTGCCGAATATACACATCCTAATTGACAACTGCACCAAACATGAGCTGCAGTCCTTTGTAGATTGTTTTTCCGGTTACCATCAGATTTGGATGGACGAGGAAGATGCTGAGAAAACG
>ML274948.1:0-54457 GCA_005239495.1 Nicotiana undulata | reverse complement strand
TCAGTCGCCGAGGAATAGAACTGGATCCATCAAAGGTCAAAGCCATCCAAGAATTGCCGCCACCAAAGAACAAAAATGATGTTATGAGTTTCCTGGGGAGGCTCATTTACATCAGCAGGTTCATAGCCCAGTCTACCGTCATTTGTGAACCAATTTTCAAGATGTTGAGAAAGGATGCTGCAACCAAATGGACCGAGGATTGTCAAAGGGCCTTCGACAGAATCAAGGAGTATCTCTCAACACCACCAGTCCTGGTACCACCCGAGCCAGGTAGACCTTTTCTACTCTACCTTGCTGTGTTGGATGGGGCTTTCAGTTGCGTTCTTGGGCAACATGACAAGACAGGAAGAAAGGATCAAGCAATTTACTACCTTAGCAAGAAGTTCACTCCGTATGAGGCCCGATACTCTCTATTAGAACGCACTTGCTGCGCTCTAACTTGGGTCGCACAGAAGATGAGGCACTATTTATGTGCATATACAACATACCTCATATCAAGGATGGATCCGTTGAAATACATCTTTCAGAAGCCCATGCCTACTGGCAAACTAGCCAAATGGCAGATCTTGTTAAGTGAGTTCGACATTATTTATGTGACTCAGAAGGCGGTCAAGGGACAAGCACTAGCAGATCATCTTGCTGAAAATTCTGTGGACGGAGAATGCGAACCATTGAAAACGTATTTCCCCGATGAAGAAATGTCATTCGTAGGGGAGGACATTGCAGAATCCTACGATTGTTGGAGGATGTTCTTTGATGGGGCCGCAAACTTCAAAGGCATAGGTATTAGAGCAGTCATAATATCAGAAACCGATCAGCATTATCCGATATCTGCCAAACTCAGGTTCCCCTACACCAACAACATGGCTGAATATGAGGCCTGCATCTTGGGGATCAACTTGGCCAGCGACATGAACGTTCAGGATTTATTAGTGATTGGTGACTCAGACTTATTGATACCCCAAGTCTAAGGAGAATGGGCGACCAAGAATTCCAAGATATTGCCATATCTACATCGTGTACAGGAATTGAGAAAGAGGTTCACAAAGATAGAATTTCGTCACGTCCCCAGAATCCAGAATGAGTTTGCCGACGCACTGGCCACCTTGTCATCTATGATCTAGCATCCAGACAAGAACTTCATTGATCCTATCCCGGTGGGGATCCACAATCAGCCGGCCTACTGCGCCCATGTTGAAGAAGAAGCAGACGGAAAGCCTTGGTTTCATGATATTAAGGAGTACTTGGCAAAGGGAGAATATCCAGAGCCTGCAATCGCTACTCAGAAACGCACACTCCGAAGGTTGTCAAACAATTTCTTTCACAGCGGAGGAATCCTGTACAGGAGGACTCCTGATTTGGGTTTGTTAAGATGTGTCGAAGCAAGAGAAGCAACAAAACTGCTGGAGGAAATACATGCGGGTAGATGCGGTCCTCATATGAACGGGTTCGTTCTAGCAAAGAAGATACTTCGGGCCGGTTATTTCTGGATGACCATGGAAACAGATTGCATCTAGTATGTCAGGAAATGCCACCGATGCCAGATACATGGGGACATGATAATGGTACCTCCCAGTGAGCTTAATGCAACAAGTTCGCTGTGGCCGTTCGCCGCTTGGGGCATGGATGTTATTGGACCAATCAAACCTGCCACCTCCAATGGACACATGTTTATTCTGGTCGCCATTGATTACTTCACTAAATGGGTCGAAGCAGCATCCTACAAAGTAGTTACTAAGAAAGTTGTGGCCGATTTCGTCCGCGACCACATCATTTGTCGGTTCGGAGTTCCTGAGTCAATCATCACCGACAATGGGTCCAATCTAAACAGTGACTTGATGAAAGAAATGTGTGAGGCCTTCAAGATCAAACACAAGAATTCTACAACATACATACCTCAGATGAATGGAGCAATTGAGGCTGCCAACAAGAACATCAAGAAGATACTGAGAAAGATGATAGAGAAGCACAAGCAGTGGCATGAGAATCTGTCATTCGCCTTACTGGAATACCGCACCACACTTCGCACGTCAACTGGGGAAACCCCTTATATGTTGGTATATGGCACAGAAGCCTTCATTCCTGCCGAGGTCGAGATTCCATCTCTAAGAATCATACAAGAAGCCGATCTCAGCGACGCAGAATGGGTAAGGAGCCGTTATGAACAGCTAGCCCTCATAGACGGAAAGAGAATGAATGCAGTTTGTCATGGTCAGCTATATCAGAAGAGAATGACCAGAGCCTTCAACAAGAAAGTCAAACCAAGACGATTCACACCGGGGCAGTTGGTGTTAAAGAAAATCTTTCCTCACCAAGACGAAGAAAAAGGGAAATTCTCTCCCAACTGGTAGGGTCCGTACATGGTTCACAGAGTGCTGATAGGAGGAGCGCTCATACTTGCATAAATGGATGGAGAAATCTGGACAAAACCAATCAACTCAGACGCAGTCAAGCGTTACTATGTGTAACTCTTTATGTTTTTATCAATGTTGTAAATTGAACTACGCCTGACCTGATTCCCGTTTAAGAGGGGATACGTAGGCAACCCTATGGTTTCAGTCACATTTTAATAAAAATTTCATTTCCCCCACGAATGAAAACTGGGGCAGAACTTTGAGGATGGACCTCAAAATTTCGAATCAAGTCCAATCAAGCGTCGCACAAGCAACAGTCAGAAGAATTCACCTATCAAACTAGGGCAGAACTTTGAAGAGGACCCTCAAAATTCCATAGCAAGAGAGGTTGCAATGTCTCGAACCGCGTCGTGGTCGTCGGTTCATCCAAAGAAAATTATTTTCTCAATTATATGTTATGTCATATTTTTATAAAACCATGCATATTTACTTCTCAAAACAGCTTGTTTAGCGACGCTACCCCTGTGATACAAACATCATTAACATTATCAAGCAGACAGACCGGGTAAAGCCAACGGGGAATGCGAACTAACCCTTCCCTTTACAGAACTCACGATTTTTCTTTGGATGCAGGCAAAAAGACGGCAAAATCCCAAAACATACTATTATCTCCACAGGGCGTATATCTCTCAAAGACGCTCTCAAACTCGTCGCACACGCTGACATTTACTATCATTGGAAACAACGCTTATTCACCATAATCGTACCACCGCAGTTTATCATCAACTAAGAACTCTTACTGTCATTCTATTTTCCCGCACCGCATAAGGCCATTCTGCCTTCCGAGGTTCTACGCTACCTTCCTTTGCATTTTATCTCCTGCATTGCATAAGGCTACCATTCTGCCTTCCGAGGTTCCACGCTACCTCCCTTTGCATTTTATTTCCTGCATTGCATAAGGCCATTCTGCCTTCCGAGGTTCCACGCTACCTCCCTTTGCATTTTATCTCCTGCATTGCATAAGGCTACCATTCTGCCTTCCGAGGTTCCACGCTACCTCCCTTGCATTTTTATTTCTTGCACTGCATAAGGCTACTATCCTACCTTCCGAGGTTCCACGCTACCTCCCCTACATCTTATTTCATTGCATAAAGCTCCTATCTACCTTTCAAAGCAATCACCTTTCGTGACAATATTTATTTACGCTTTCTTTCGGGCTAAGCTCTGCCTCTCTTTTGCAAATCACAATACTAAACTCTGTCTTGTTAGCATCATACTACTGCATTCTTCATGGGATGAAATATCGCCAACTTGTCCAAAGGCGTCATCGTTCGGAGGCACAATCTTCATGGCCCGAGAACATCATTTCATGGCCCGAGGATCTCTTTTATTCAACCTGCATATCATTATTCAAAGGCGTCATCGTTTAGAGGCACCATCTTCATGGCCCGAGAACATCATTTCATAGCCTGCGAATCCCGCACCAAGCGATTCATGGCCCAGGACATCATGGTCTAAGGACATCATCCTAAATTGTCCAAAGACAACATTCATAGTCCAACGGGAACTTGCATCATATTTATATTATGCACGATATATGCTTGTTATTTATTTGCAGGTAACCCGGCTGGGACAACCAGCCAGGCAGGAGCGGACCGCTCCAGTTCTCCCAAAACAACCCCGTAAGACCTTCCAACTTTACCTTACCTCGCACTTTGCGTCCGTTCTTGTGAAATATCGCCGGTATATTTCGCCGATGATTCCGGAACTACATACAGCATGATTCCTGTAAAACCAGGGATATGTAGGCAGCTCAGAAGCCAGGGTACGGTCTAATTTTACCCCACAGTTCCCTCTCGGTCAAAATTGGCCATCATATCTTTACCCGACAACTCTTTCATCCTTCCCGGGTAAAGAGGGGCAGCTGTTGATACCCAATTTTTCCTCAAATTATTTGCAAACTTTCATGTAAGCTTTCTAAATTACTCTTTGTAATAATGAGTATTTTTCCCTATTTTCCCATATTTATATTAAATTATTTTCCTGTTTATTTTAATATTTTATATTTAAATAATCCATAGATTATGCTAAATAATGTCAAAAGATTTCCCAGCTCAGTATGTTACTTATAATCATTTTGTTATCCATCAAAATTCAATTATTTCACAAATTAGCCAATTGGATTTTATTCAATTTCAATTACAACAATTTTACAATTATAGCCCAATTGGACATTTTATATTATTTTAATTCGAAATTTAAGAAATTTACACTTAATATTAGTTAATTACTGTAAATTAACCTATTTAAACTTAATTTAATTTTTATATAATTATTAGCTATTTTTTTACTAATTATTTATCTATTTTAATGGGTATTTAACTTATAGTCATATTTTCAATTTCATCCTAATTTACCCAAACCCCAGCCCAATTGAACTAACCCAATACCCAAGCCCAAATCCTACCCAAACCCGATCCAGCTCTTGCCAAATCCTGACCGTTGTTCAATTTTGATCAACGGTCCGGATTAAACCTTTCCTTAATTAATCCCAACTAGCCCCTCCCTGAACCCTCATTTCCTCATAACCTCTCATCTCTCTACGCTGGTCTCTCTCTCTAGTCTCTCTAGAGACTTCTCACCTCTTCGTCTCCGATGACCTTGTCCTCCTTTCTCCGTCCATCTCCGGCGACCACCCTCCAACCTCGAGCCTCCAATGGGTTTCCCTCACCTTGCTCATCATCCTTGAGGTCTTCAAGAGCCCTGGGCCATGCCAACCTGCACCTAGGGTTTCTGTTTGGGCGTTTATGGTCTCTTAGGTGATTTTTGGCAAAATCACACCATATGTGTTCCAATCATTGAGATTTATGACATGTTCTTCCGTTCTACTTAGGTTTCTTTGAAACCCTCGCTTTTGTTTAAATCTTTTATATCCATGCCGTTTTAATGATTAAAGTATGTCTCACTTTATATTTTACATTATTCTCGACTCAATCTTTAAGAATCTTCAATTTTCAAACATTTTTTTTACCTCTTTTTGGAAACTAGGGTTTCTCAGAACCCTTTTATGCCTGTTTTAACCTAAGTTTTTCTTTGTGTTTGAGTCGATTCTTTGCATATCTTGACTGATTCTGTACTCTTGTTGCTTTTTAAACTCGCCTATGTCAAAACCCTAACTGTTATGAATTTTCTGTATGGGTTCTTCGTATTGACCTGATTATTTGATTCCTATTATGGCTCTGTGACTGTTGTATTTTGAACAAGCTTGCTAAGTCCTAACCTACTTGTGTTACCTATATGTGATTGTTCGTTTGGACCTATGCATCTCTGATCTTGTCCGTTGCTATGACTATTGGTTTCTCTATATATGTGTTGAAATAAAGAGCATGAATCTCTCTTGATTGACTTTGATTTCCTTATTAAACGATCTGATTGAGAATATGTCTTTCAAAGCCCTAGAGCGCTGCCTATTTTTTTAAACTGATTGATTAACTTACCTTGTTTACTAAGATGCTCTATTTACTGAACTATTTCCTTAATTATGGCTTTCTGAATCTAGTCCTAATTTACTACTCTATACTTAATAAACTTTGACTCCTTCCTTATTAGTCATGTACTGATTTTATATGTTACTAAGTTTTACTGTGTGAATTTTGAAATCCCTTAACTTAAGGGAACAAATGTCTTGATTTCCTAGTTAATTGAGTCCAAGTTCCTTGATTACTATGCTACTTTGATTCTTTCCTCATTTAGTCTTGTACTGACTTCTACTTACCTTATATGCTATGTGTTTTACTGTTTTAGTTTTTAAATCCCTTGACTTAAGGGAACCATGTCTTAATTTCTACACTAATTGATTCTGACTTCTTTTATTACCATGCAATTATGATTCTTACCATATTTGGCCACTCGCTTTTTCAACTATAAAAGTCATAGCTTTTTTCACAAACAGACACACAGACTGGTGATCAAAAACTTTTTCTCACACAAAAGCTCTCTGCTATTATTTTAGTCGTTGCTCTTGTCTACTGTTAGCCGGCTATAAGACAAGGCTAACCATTATGCTCATTTTGCTCTTTCATTCTGCTTACTCTTTCTCACTGGTATGTTCTAATTAAGATTCAAGCTCCAAATCAATGTATTTTTCTTATTGTTTCAGTTTATTATATTCCCAATTGTCTTCTACTTGTGCTTCTACTGTTCAACTTGCAATTAAGTCTCTTGTTTAGCTTCCAGTACTCACCATGCTTCATTTCTTTAAGATTTACATGCCAATGCTTCTAGGATTGTTGTTTATTCTTTATTTATACCTGTTATGCCTATATCCTGTTAACTGTCTATTGTTATGTTTAAACTTGGCCATCTCCTGACTCCTGAACCCCTCTGATTTGTGCAACTATGTTTAAACAAGTTTATGCATCGCTTCCTGATTACTATGTGGCTTATCTATCCCCTGAATTTCTCTGATTTGTGCAACTATATTTAAAAAAGTTTTATTGAATTTATGCATCTTCTCTTGCCTATTCTGTGGCCTATTTTTCCCCAATCCCACTGTGTTCGTATTGCTAGACTTGTTCTGATATGTTCTTCACAGATACTACTACTATTTTCAAAAGCTATCCTCTTAAAATAACTCTCTAGTTGTAAAATCTTTCCAACTGGATCCTGTCTTTCAAAAAACACTTTTTTCTCTTTTAAATACACTTCTGGCACTTCTCACTATTCCTAGAAACTTAAGTTTCACCACCTCAGTGTAAGCATTGCTTAGGGAATCTTGAGTTCCCTATGAACTTTGATACATTGAGGCTGGTAATTCCACACTGCACTTGTTCAACTTTGGCAATTATGTTGGGGTGGTGGTATTGTCCAGGGACCCATGAGGGCCCTAGGGAGCTTTGCCGCACCCAGACCATGTGGGGGTTGTGAAACTCGAAACGATTGAGTTGTGGAGATATGGGCCGGATTGAAGGCTCCCTATAGAATTAGCTTCTTATTTTCCTTTAAGTGATGTAATTTATTATTCTTGGTTTGTAATAATTTGTAAATAAATAATTGTTGCTGAATAGTGGATATGGGAGGGGGTTATGCATGTTTAGTATAGTAACGGGTAGAAATCATGACTATAGGATTTATTTCCCTATGTGTGCAATAGTATCCTGTTTAGGACATGCATATCATGCAATAGAAATCATGTTTAGGTTCTTTTTAGCATGTCCATTATGTTCCTGTCATTTTATAAGCCCTGTTAACAGTTAATAATTACAGCAAGTGATATAATGTATGGCTGCTGCATCTTCATAAGCATTGCATGTAGAAAACCTGACTGTAGGATTTTTACTTGTGTGCATTAGATATCCTGCTATTTAGGACTTCATATTGGTTTTGAATTACATTTGTTGAAAACCTAATCAGCATGCTTAACCTCGCTAATATGTGGTCAATTGGTTGAAACGATCTGCAAATATAGCATCACCTCTCTTAAAATTGGAACTGAAGTCTGCATGCTCCCTTTAAACAAATAGGCAATGTATACGAACTCCTAGGTAAACTTTAGGCCTAATACATTACTAAAACCAAAACCTAATTGTGTTTCACTTGGCTGATACTAGGACCAATCAGTCCCTTTTTGAAATTCTTAAACTCTGATGCTTTTCATTCTTGTTCTATCTGAAATTCACTCTATTTCCTAAAGATTCCTACTCCACTGTTTTCAAAATACTGATTATGGAAATCATGCATTCATTTCCTCTTTAACTAAGTTATTAGATTGCTGCTCTGTATGTTACTGGATTTCAGAGTCAGCTCACTCTTTTTCAAAAGTCATTCGGTTTGAACTCTTGCCCTATTTTCTGAAATAGTTCACTCATTCTCCTTTTATTAAAGTTTTTACTAAACTACTGATTTCTACTCTGCTCTGAACTGTTGGATCGTTTAAAGGTTACAGGCCCTTTCTGAATCACTCTTTCATTTTTTTTTACTTTACTGATTTTCTAAAGTTCTTCATATGCTTTTACTGAAAACCTCATCTAAAATGCTGTGCACTTTTAAATCCTGCTACTATCTTTGAATTACTGGACCTTTTAAATTTAATCACTCTTCTTTAAGCTACTATGTTGTTACTGAACTTCCTGCTTTATTACCGAGTTTTCAAAAAAGGCATTCCCTTTACCAAAACTGCTGAAACCTACTGATTTTCAACTCAAAAACTCTTGTGTTAAATCCTGACTTTGAGACCTTAATTGTGTTTGAGACGTGCTATTTACGTGTTTATTTGTGGAGGTATCTGTGAGCCATTATTTGCCCTTATGTGTTCCCATATTTGTGGTCCTATTTGTTGTTTTACATGTCGCTTAGAATATTATCCCTTTAAACCTAGGAGTTCAACCTAGTACTCACCTCGTAGGATTAGTAGTCCTAAATGCCCTCCAGGACTTATAGAATGGGACGGGTAATAGCACGCAATAAGCTTCGTGACCGGCACACGCGTTTTAAATACCTTAACGGGGCGGGAAGGGTAGGATATGGATATGATGACCGGTGCGCTAATACCACGTGTAGCCCCTAGGCGTGACATACCGAGTATTGCATTGATGTGATCCGTATTACTTTAAACCTAGGACAATTCTTTTCAAATGTTTATTCTAATGTTTTCCCAAAACCTTTAAATATTTTCACACTTGTTTGTAATCCCCTCTTATATGAACCTTACTTGCTACTTGTTCACCGTCAAAATTCACAAAACTTCTTGGCTGGGATCCACATTTGTGGATCTTGAGGGGTGCCTAACACCTTCCCCTTGGGATAACTTCAAGCCCTTACCCAATCTCTGGTAATGCAAACTAGTTCATGAGTTATTTCTCTAGGTGCCCTAACGCACCATAAAAATCGTTAGGTGGTGACTCTTGCTTAAACCTTTCCTTTAAGGAGTTGTCCAAAATATCATAAACCCGATCTCTCCGTACCTAACCCGTGCAAGGAAAAAGGGGGCGCGACAATATGAGAGGTCATGTCGATTTCCAATTAGTTTGTTTGAGTCGGGGGAGGCTAGGTTGTTGGGCACTTATCTGGTTTGGGATGCATTGGACAAAGTCAAGTTGATTCAGGATCAACCTCGTACAATACAATCTAGACAGAAGAGTTACGCTGATCGGAAAGTTCGTGATGCTGCGTATATAGTGGGAGAGAAGGTATCACTTAGAGTTTCACCCATGAATGGTGTGGTGGGGAAGAAGGGCAAGTTAAGCCCTCAGTATATTTACCTTTTAAGGTGCTTGAGAGGATTGAAGAAGTGGCCTACAAGCTCGCATGACCTGTCACATGTTTTGGGTCTCAACACGGTTCAGTTAGATGGGGATCTGAATTATGATGTGGAGACGATGACCATTTTGGATTAGTAGGTTTGAAAGTTGAGATAAAAGAATATAGCTTTGGTGAAACTCCAGCGGAGAGGCCAGCCAGTCGAGGAGGATACTTGGGAGACCGAGCTGGAGATGCTGAGAAAATATTCACACCTATTTGAGACTCCAGGTATGATTCTAGAATCGTTAGAGCATATATCCATTTATCCCGTTTTCTATGTTCATTTGTGGTTATATGACTTTCCAGGGTATTTTTTTTGGGTTTTGGGGATGTTTCAGAGTTAATTGAGACACTTAGTCCAAAGGTTGGATGGTTAAGTTAAAAAAGTTGATCGGAGTTTGACTTTTGTATAAACGACTTCAGAATGGTGTTTTGATGGTCCCGATATCTTCACATGATATTTTTGGACTTAGTCATATATCCAGATAATGATTTGGAGGTTCGTAGGTTGGTTTAAGGCTTTCTGGCGAAAGTTGAAAAATTAAAGGTTTAGAAGTTTGAGAGGCTTGACCGAGAGTTCACTTTGTTGATTTCGGGTTTGGATTTTGGTTCCAGGAGTTGGAATATGTTCGTTGTGTCATTTAATACAAGTGTGCAAACTTTAAGGTCAATCGAAGTTGGTTTGATATGATTCAACATTGGTTTTAGAAGTTGTAAATTTGTTAGTTTCGTTGGGCTTGAATTGGGGTGGGATTCTTTGTTTTGATGTTGTTTGATATGATTTGAGGCTTTGACTAAGTTCATATCTTGTTCTAAGACATCTTGGTATGTTTGGATGGGGTCCGGGGGCCTCGAGTGCGATTCAGAATTAGGTTTGGACTAAGAGAAAGTCTGTTGGCTTCAGTTCTGGTGTGACCGCACCTACGAGGTTTTGGCCGCAGGTCCGGAGCTGTAGAAGTGGCAATCGTTGCGCAGGTGCGAGGTTCTGCGAGGCTATCTGAGGCGCACGTACAAATGGCCACCGCATTTGCGAGTCTGCATAAGAGGGAATAGACCGTAGGATCGAGGTCGTATCTGAGACGATGTGTTCGTATAAGCGGATTTTGGGATGTGCAGGAAGTTCCGTAAAAGCGAAGGATTTAGCGCAGGTGCGCCTCCGCAGAAGCGATGTCATGTTCCACAGATGTAGAAGGTCGGAGGTCATAGAGGAATCATAGAAACAAGATTTGGTCCACAAATGCGGTTAAGTGAACCGCAAGTGCGAGAATCGTTGGGCAAAGAAATAATCGAGGGTTTGAGCGATTGTTAGTATTTTTGACTTTTTGAGCTCGACTAGGGGCGATGTTTTAGAGGGTTTTGGCTACAATTAAAGAGGTAAGTGACTTTTAATCACTTTTGTCCATAAATATTGAATACCTATTGATTTTTACACCTGGATTATCTGTGTTTGAGGTAAAATTTGGGGATTTTTGGACTATGTATTGGAGATAGAGATTTGGGGATTTGTGTGTCAGTTTGTTGCTGGAATTTGATGATTTTGGTATGGTTGGAATCGTTATTGAATGGGTATTCAACGTTTGTGAATTTTGTTAGGTTCCAAAGTGTAGTCCCGAGGTTGACTTTTTGATTTTTGTTAAAAACCTTAGCTTTATCTTTTGCAATTGTTTCCTATAGCTATTATTGATGGAATTAAGTTGCTTTGACTAAATTTGAATTGTTCGGAGGCCGATCCGCGTGGCAAGGGTTTGTTGGAGCATGGAGTTGCACGCGTTGAGGCAAGTAACATTTCTAAACTTGGGATTGATGGTATCTATACTTGGGGAACATGTTATTTGTATTGTGTTGTGGTGACGCACATGCTAGATGACGAGTGTATGGGCGTGCACCGTGGTAAACATGATCCGAGTTGATTTTTGTACTGAGTTGCTATCAAGTATTGTTTTATGTGTAATCCCTACTTGTTAGAGTAATTGAGCTGTGATTCATGTTAGAAATCATGTTTAGGCTATGTGCTTATTCGGTTGAGACCTAATGAGGTTATTTCTGCAGTTTTGAGTTATCTGCCTTAACTACAACTATGTACTTAGTCATGATTCTTGATTTGCATATCATATCTCAATCTATCAAAATTATTCAATGTTACATCATATGTTATCATTTTTTAGGCTGAGGTACGAGATTTGTGAGCCCTTGAGACTTGAGAAATTGATGGCTGAGGTGGGACTAAGAGCCGAGTTGTGAGTGTTATTGTGAATTGGGTTGCACGTCGCATCATGCTTTATTGGCTTATTTATTATTGTGGACCAGGTGCACACCGCAGCATGCCTTATAGGCTTTATATTAGCGCCTGGAAAAGATCCGCCCCTTTGAAGTTTGACATACAATCAGTGAGCACATGCACAATGATATATATACACGTGCTTTGGTGAGGGGCATTGATATTAGACACTCGTATAATGCTGAATGATTGTGTGTGGTTTGTGTGGGCGTTTGGAAGATAGGTTGAGTACTTCTGAGAGTGTGAGTACTAGGAAATCTTACCGTGAAATCATTCATCTGACATGCATATATGACATATAGGCGTAGAGATGTATCATTCCTTATGCTAGTTGTAAACATGTTCCTATCAGTGTTGGGATTTAATTCCTTAACTTGAAAGCATGTCTAATTTTGTAACATGAACGAGCCGATTATGATTATTTGTTTGAGTTGTTTATTGTTTCTGCAATCATTAAACATGTGTTGTAATTATATTGGACTCTGACTGTCTTCTTTTGAGCTCGTCACTACTTTCAGCCCCAGGTTAGTTCTATTACTTATTGAGTATATGGGGTCGGTTGTACTCATACTACATTATGCAGTTGGTGCAGAGATCCAGGTACATTTGGATGTGGTGATTGGTAGATCTGTGCTAGTACCTGCTCGGAGACTTTGAGGTAGCTGCTATGACGTCCGCATACCTTGACTCTCTTTTTCTTTATTTACTTCAGTACTATTCTATTACTCAGACAGTTGTACTAGAGTTTTGGTTTATGTTGGTACCTAGTAGCGCTCATGTATTCATTGACACAAGAAGTTTTGGTGGTTGTAGTAGTATTTTAGTTATTTGTATCGGATATTCATGAAATTTCCGCTGTTGAGTTGATTAAAACACGTGTTTATCAAATGTTTAGTTGTTATGTGATTGTCGACGTGCCCTGTAAGTGTGTTAGGTGCCATCACGACAGGTTGAGATTTTGGGTCGTGACATAACAACTACTCAGTTCGAGTGAAACTAGCATAAAATCTGAACTCGATTATCGTCATTAATAATATTAAAAATTATTACGCTATCATGTTAAGTTAGCGTATTATAACATGTTATTCCATATCATACTTGATATAGCAATTAGAAATATTCAATTGTAACTTTAAATGAATAACTTACGCTAATAATATTGAATTTATTCACACTGTTAATTTACTTACTCTTATAAAACTTAAACGCTAAAAAGAAAGGAAGTTTTTCCTATATATACTATCATAGAAACTTATTTACCTAATTTTTCTATGTTTTGTAGTTTTTTATAAGTATCTGAATTTTTCTTACAAATCGTATACATTCCCCCTTAAAAGTCTTTCACACTATTATTAGTGCCTTCAGTTAAGGGAGTCAAATACATAATTTCCTTTTTTCCCTCTCCTTTTCTCTCTCCTTCTATTATTAATATCCAAATCTCTTAATCTACGCCAGAATCTCCATCTTCTCTCTTTCCACCATTGACGACAACTCTATATTATTAAAAGATCATCAAATGCGTCGTTATTTTGCTGGGTGTGATGATCCGATGGGTCATTTTGAGTCATAACCTTTGTTTTCATGTTTCGAGACCTCTAATAGCTCTATTTGATGTTTCTCGATTAGAGCGCTTAGTCCATGGATTTTCCCGGAATTTTTTTACGTAATAATTTGAAGAAAATATGACTTTTGGCTATAAAATAACTAGAGTTGAATACAGTCAAAATTTTGTGCAAGCAATCCCAGATCAGTATTTTCACAATCGCGGTGGGTCCGTATCATGATTTTGGACTTGGGCGTATGCCAGTAGTTGTTTTGAGACCTCTAATAGCTCTATTTGATGTTTCTCGATTAGAGTGCTCAACCTATGGCTTTTCCCGAAATGTTTTTACGTAAATATGAGTTTTAGCTATAAAATAACTAGAGTTGACTACGGTCAAAAGTTTTGTGTAAGCAATCCCGGATTAGTATTTTCACGATCGCAGTGGGTCCGTATCATAATTTTGGACTTGGGCGTATGCCCGTAGTTGAATTTGGAGGTCCCTAGGTTAATTTGACTTGTTTTGTCGAAAGCTAGTAATTTGAAGGTTTCGAAATTTCCTAGGTTTCACCGTAGGTTGACTTTATGGCTATCAGATTCAGATTTTAGTTCCTCGACTTAGTATAGGTCTGTTTTGCTATTTGAAATTTGTTTGCAAAATTTGGTGCAAACTGGAGTTGGTTTGATAGGATTCGAACGCTTGGTTGTGATATTAGAGGTTCTTGAGTACTCTTTGAAATTTCATGCATTTTGATGTCCGATTCATAGTTAGAGACGGTATTTTGCTAATTTGATCATGTGAGCGAGTTCTTATGATGTTAATACACTTGTGCGGATGTTTGATTTGGAGCTCAAGGGGCTCGGGTGAGTTTCAGATAGGCTACAACCCATTCGGGCTTAAGAGATTGCTGTTTTCAGCACTTTCTAGTATGCTGTGCTTCGCGATCGCGAAGCAAGTCTTCCAGTCGCAAAGGAAAATTTGGGCTAGGGTTGAATTGTTCTTCGTGAACGCGAAGCTCTGTGGGGACCTGGGGGGAATGCTGGACTGTTACTCTTCGCGATCGCTGTCGCGATGTCCATTTGGCCAGTGATTCTTCGCGAATGCATTATGTGCTTCGTGAATGCGAAGAACACATGACACACAGGTATTAAAGCATCTAAAAATCGATATTTTCACCATTTTTCATCATTTTCAAGTTTGAGCTCGTCCTAGAGGCGATTTTGGAGATGTTTCAACTTTATTGGTAACTACCTTTTAACTTATTTTATTTTATTTCCATAAAAGCATAGATTTTAACCTTTAATCTAGGATTTTTCATGGTAGAAATTAGGGATTTGGGTAGAAATTGAGGATTTTGTGAAATTGAGATTTAGACTTCGAATTGAGGTCGGATTTCCAAATAAAATACATAACCGAGCTCAGGGGTGATGGGTAATTACATTTTGGTCCGAATCTCGGGTTTTGACGAAGCGAGCCCAGGGTTGACTTTTATAAAAAAATTCCAAAATTATTAAAGATTGAATCCATTTTACTCGTGGGTAGTTTCTAAAGCCTAATTTGAATTATTTGAACTATAATTGGATAGATCTGATTGATATGGAGGATAATTCACGAGGAAGAGTCACGGTTGAGCATTGATTTGGTTGTATAGTGTGGTAAGTATCGTGGTTAACCTTGATTTGAGGGATTAGGACTTATTTGTCTATTTGCTATGTATTATGTGTGCGGGATGATGTATATGTGAGGTGACAAGTACATATGCGTTGTCATTGGGTTAAAGCATGCAGGTGAAAATTATTTCTTTGTACTAGGTTGTTTCATTGACTATGTTTTTCATGCTTAGGTTAGATTATTACTTCTTTAATTATTCGCCTCGTATTTATTGTTTATTTTAAAGATGTTGGGAATTTTTAAAG
Organism: Nicotiana undulata; assembly: GCA_005239495.1. NCBI lineage: Eukaryota > Viridiplantae > Streptophyta > Magnoliopsida > Solanales > Solanaceae > Nicotiana > Nicotiana undulata. The sequence goes on along the minus strand of ML274948.1, from coordinate 39,069 downwards.
TTGAGTTTGTTATCACACTATAATTAAAGTGAAATTGCTTCCAGCCTTTCCGTGCTAACTCGGATTTGTATTGTTGCTTGGTGAGGAAGAGTGAAAAGCACAAAGGGTGTTGTCGTGCCTTATCTATATTCATTATCATATATTGATATTTTGTGAGTATTAAAGCACGAAGGGTGATGCCGTGCATTTGATTGCTTAAAATCATTTATTATATTAAGGGAGGTTGAGAGACAAAGCACGAAGGGTGAAGCCGTGCAATGTTTTTTATCATATTACATGGTGAGGACGAGAGTAAAAGAATGAAGGGTGATGCCGTGCCATTATTGATTTTATTGATTTACTTGGTTTACGGTTGATGATTTAATTGGTTGCATTACTATTGTTTTCCAGAGAAAGGTTAGTCGGTGGTTTTGTACTTGTCGTTCTTATCGTACTCCTTTTTCTACATGTACCCTCTCAATTAATATTTTAATTGTCCTACTTGTGACTTTGTTGCTTTATGTGTGTGTGTGTGTGTATATATATATATATATATACAAGATTTTACGTTGGTGTCTTGTCACAACCTCGTCACTACCTCATCAAGGTTAGACTCGACACTTACAGAGTACATTGGGTTGGTTGTACTCATGTTACAGTTTTGCACTTCTTGTGAGATACTAGTGTTGATCCCAACGACTTCTAGTGGTGTTGTGCTCGGATTCAACCACATTTGGACACTTGAGGTATAGCTGCACGGCGTCTGCAGCCCTGAAGTCCCTTTCGTTCTTCATTTTACTGTTTATCTAGACTCAAACAGTTGTACTTTGTTTCAGACCATATATGTAGTATCCTATTTTCTCATGTACTTCTGACTTCGGATTTCTAGGAGCAGTAAGCATCGCGTTACTTCTATTAACATTGTGTTAAAATTCTAAGTTTATTTATCGTCAAATATCATTACTCTGTTTTAATTCTTAAAAACTAGATAACTAATTTAATAACGTTGGCTTGACTAGCAAGTAGACGTTAGGCACCATCAAGGTCTCGAGGTTGAGAATCCTGGGTCGTAAAAAGGTAACGACCCGATCGGTTGTTTTGAGCTGTAGCTCGTCGTTCAGCAGCTTGGGGCCGTGAGCAGCTTCATTTAAGGTATTATGACTCATAGGCATGGTCAGAATTGAGTTTCAGGAAGTTCAGAGTCAATTTGGAAAGAAAATTCTCATTTCAGGAGCCATAAGTTGGAAGAATTGACTAAGATTGGATTTTTGAGTAAACGACCTCAGAATCAGGATTCGAAAGTTCTAGCAGGTTCGTATGATGATTTCGGACTTGGGCATATGTTCGGATCGGGTTTTGAATGACCCAGGAGCATTTTGGCCCAAATTGTAGAAGTTAGCATTTTAGAAGAAATTTCATAAGTCTGGGTTGAAGTGCATTTCGGTATTTTTGATGTCCATTTTGGATTCCGAGTCTGGAAATAGCTCCGTATGGTGATTCTGGAGTTGGGAGCATGATCGGAAGTTAATTCGGAGGTCCGTAGGTCATTTTCAAGTCATTTGGCTAAAGATAGAAATTTGAACGTCTTTGAGAAGTTTGACCGAGAGTTTGACTTTTGGATATCGGGGTTGGATTCCAATTCCAGAAGTTGGAATAGGTCCATAATGTTAAATGTGACTTGTGTGCAAAATTTGAGGTCAATCGAACGTGATTTGATAGGTTTCGGCATCGAATGTGGAAGTTTCAAGTTCTAAAGTTCATTAAGCTTGAATTGGGGTGCAATTCATGATTTCGACGTTGTTTGATGTGATTTGAGGCCTCGAGCGAGTTCGTATCATGTTTTGGGACATGTTGGTGTAATTGGTTAAGGTCCCGAAGGGCCTCGGGTGGATTTCGGAAGGTTAATGAAATGAATTTCGGACCAAAAGAAAAAAAAAAAAAAAAAAAACAAACTGCCAAAATTTCTGCTGCACTTTTGGACAGCAACTGGTGCGTCGTGGAGCTGATTTTTGAGGCATATATATAAATATCTATGAGGAATCTGAAAATTTCAAAACATAAAAGTTGTATCCCTTGCATTCTAACTTCCAGAAAGTTAAACCATTCATGATTTGTACATTTGATCAGAAATGTATGATCGATTGAAGATGGCTGGTGAAGCAGTTTCGACAGAATTTACTGATGCATGGAGCCGACTTTGGAATCTAATATCTCGAAATATATAAAGAGTTATATGGCTTACAACCTATCAAATGAAAGATCTTCGAATCTAGTTTCTAAATATTTAAACTGTTTGTCATTTGGATATTTATACGAGGAGTTATGGGCGTTTTAACAGAAGGTGTACAACATGGGAAAATTGTAATAGGATGTACAACTTGCACAACGCAAGGTATAACTCAATGAAGCCTGGGCAGATTGTTTTAAAAACGGTTTTGGCCAATTTCTTTCATTTGGCTTGGACAATTTTGGAGAGCTCAAGGAGGGATTTTCATCAAGCAACACTAGGTAAGTGATTTCTTCCTATTTTTGAGTTAAATATGTAATCTTACATGGATTTAGACATGGAAAATTAGTATAGATTTGGGATTTTTGGGGAAGACCTAGAATTTGGAATTTTGGACTTTTACCATGAGTTTGAGCATGAAAATTAGAGCAGATTGTATATTTGAGTTAGTAAAGCTATGGGTAGAATTTATCTTCGAGAAATTTCAGAATCCGGGCACGTGGGCTCAAGGGCATTTTGGTCAACTTTTCTAGCGGAGTTGGAAACTTATTAGAGTGAATTTTTATTGGTTTGCCCGTTATTTGAATAGTTTTGTGGCGATGTGCATCAATTGGAGTCGTCGGAAGGGCTTGGAAGCCGATTATGTAATTTCGGAGCGAGGTAAGTCTCCTTTCTAACTTTGTGAGGGGGAATTGTCCCCATGGTGAACTAATTAAATATATGTGCTACTATTTGTGGGGGCTATGTACGCACGAGGTAACGGGAGTCCGTGCGTAGCTACTATTATGCTTGTCCGGGTAGTTTAGGACCCAAAAGCATGTTTTAAATTGTCATATTCGTAACCTTATTGAAGAAATTTAAAATGATTAGATTATTACCGAATTTGATAAATGAATTTTTGGAAAAGACTTAAAAACTATTTTTGTAATTATCAAAGAGAACTTTATCATTTATTGGTAATTGGTTTTCCCGATATAGTCGGGGTGGACTGTTTGGATGTGTATGCGTATGTGTGACCGTCTCGCAATATATATATTCCGTGAGCGGAGTGATTCTTTCCACTACTCTCATGGGAGCGGGCCGTACGCCACGGTGGAATAGATGCATCTATGGTTCGAGCCGTTCGACCCTTCGGCAGTGCACATTTGTATTTATGTTGGTTCAGACCGTCGACCCTCGGCATTTCCTGTGCATGATATTTGACAAGCACTTTCTGTGATTTTTAATTATTTATCGGCCTTGAATTTTAAGTTGTCGACTGAAATGATAGAGATTTAAAGTTATTAAAATTATGGAAGAAATTGTTCTTTCTTGTTGATTATTTGTTATTTGATTAAATCATCCATGTTTTCCATTACACTCGATTATATTTAATTGACCTCTAGCAAGTGTCAAGTCGACCTCTCGTCACTACCTCTTCGAGGTTCGGCGGGGTACTTACTGAGTACACGTTGTTTTCATACTCATGCTACAGTTGCTGTGCATTTTTATTGCAAAAGTACTTTCATAGCGATGTGGTTGGCTTGGAGACTTAGGCGAGCTGCATCATCCGGAGGCGATCCGCAGCTGAGAGAGTCTACCTCAGATGTATTTATTTTTATTTTAAATTCCTTTTCCAGTTGTATTTTCGACAAGCATTGTAGTATCTGTCTGATTATCAGAAATTTGCTCATGCACTTGTGACACCGGGTTCTGGGATGTGTTTGGGATGTATTTTACTAAAATGGAATATTAAACTATCGTATTTTCTTAGGGGATTTTATTCTGTTATTATTTAATAGAGTGAAAGGTAATGATTTCAAAAATGCTAAAACAGGAAATTTAACTTAAGAATTTAATGATTGGCTTGCCTGACAGTGGTATCCGGCGCCATTACGACCTTATGGATTTTGGGTCGTGACAACGTGGTATCAAAGCACTTGGTTCCCTTAGGTTTCACTAGTCATGAGCAAGTCTAGTAGAGTCTTGCGGATCGGTACGGAGACGTCTGTACTTATCTTCGGGAGGATACAGGGCTGTTAGGAGTACTTCCCTTCTTGATTCCTTATCGTGCGATTTGATTCCTTTGAGGCTTATGTCTATTTTTCTTCCTACTCAATCTTATACGTCGCGAGGCGCTTGCTATGAATCGTGGATTTGAGGAATTGAAATGGTGCTACGGATATGGTGCGAGATCGTTTCCATCTGTAGTTTGTTGGGGCTGTTGTTGTTGCCCCGTAGAAGAATATTATGTTGCTTAAGCTCAGTAGATGTGTTTCTGAGAACTTTGAGGCTATGCTCAGATTGTTATGATGCTTACATGATGGTAGAATGCTTTCCCATATGTCGAGGTAATGAATGACTTGAAGGGAGGTCTTCTCAGAGCGTAATTTCAAGATTTCAGTATTTTAGTTCTGGCGGAGGAAGGGTAATTGGAATATGAATGTTCAAGTCTGGGGGATAAAGTAATAAGACTTGGTGTTATCAAGCGAGGTGGAGTTTTCATCTGTGCTGTGGTATCGCTGTTTTTGATCGAATAAAATGTGTTAAGTTCGCCGGTGTTATAGTTCTTCGATTGCATTGCGTTAGAGTGTTGTGAAGTAGTATTGAAGAAGCGGTTATCAGAGAGCATGGTGTGCGGTGGTTCAGGACTGAATAGTTATTTATAATAAAGGCAGCTCGAGAAAGATGATCTTCGGAGAGTTTGAAGTCGTGGTGATCTACTGGTTTAAGAGCTACAGAGGATGATATTGAATTGGGCAGCATACAATGAAGGAAGACATGTGAGAAGTGTCAGGTGGCGGCTAAATTTCTAAAAGGCCAGGCGTAAGAAAAGGAAGTCAGGTAGTGCTTAAAGGAATGCGTTTAACTAAAGTGGGAGAGTGGCAGCGTAGCATATGAGTTTAGCAGTAAGACAACTGCCTATCTTGAGGAGAAGTTTGGAGTGATTTGAGAATTTTAGTGGACGGTGATTGGGTCCACGAGCTTAAATTGAAATGTTGGTTATTTCGGCGGAAGGTTGGATACAACAGAGAGGAGTTATTAGGAATGAAGAAGGATGCAATGTGGCGGTGAATTTGAAGATATTGTGGCGGTGAATTTGAAGAAGGTTGTAGGATGGGGTATTGATGTCGTAGAGATTTTGCAGTACAACGTCGTTGGAAGGTGTCAGTTGGTAATTTCCACAGGTGAGTTATCTCCTGTGAGCAGGTTAGCGGTCGTGTGGGTGGAAAGTTTTCGCGAGGAATTTTAGTGGCTATTCGGTAGGAAGCCAAATATGTGAATGATGCTAAAGAATTTGAGTATTCAGAGAGTGCTAACGGAAGAATTTGGAAGGATTGGAGGGGTCGGTTGAGCAATATCATGTCAGCAATGAAGAAAGGATTTCAGTGGGGTCCAGAGTGGTGCAAAGAGTAGCTTCGGGCTAAGTGGGAGAGTCCTATCGCCTGCAATTGGGTTGCAGGATTATCTTCTCATGGGGCTATGGATTATCGGCGTATTGGCAAGTTATTGGAGCTAAGGGGAAATGAGTAAAATGGTAATTGTGCATGGGATTTGATAAATGTGTGCAAAAGTTGTCCCTATTTGACCAGGGTTAGGCTTTGGAAGATTCAGAATTTATGCTTAACGCATAGGCGAGTTATAAGGGTAGTGACTCAGTCACGTGCTTCATTGAGAAGGTGTTCATGTGCTAGAAGAGCCTTGGAGTTGATTGTATTCAGGGCCAGTCATAGTGGGTGACTCTCAATAGTGGTCCTAATGAATTTGAAGTTAAGATGCGGTGTTTAAGGGTTTCAAGCAGCAGTATGATTAAGAATCGAGCTTTTGCAGCGTAATTTATGAGAAAGGGAAAATGATTGGAGTGTTCTATGTTATTTTCAGCGTGCAAAATAGTATTGGAGGAGTGAGAGAAATAAACTCCGGATTGTAGAAAGATTATCAGGAGGGTATGAGACGGTTTACGGGATTGAGACAACATTGTCTCGTGAATCAATGCCACTCGGGATGCGTGAGGGTTGAGTTTTTTATGTGTCGAATGGGGTTGCTATTATTCTGAGGAAATTAGGGATGATTAAAGGAATATATATTGGTTAGCCATGGTTGAAATGGAACATGTACGACAGTGATCAGTTCCTTCGATGTGATTAAGTTACGCATGTGGTTTTGCACCGGTGTGTGCGAGGTTTGTCGGCCGCCGTAATAGATTTTATTTGGAAGCATTCAAGTATTATGGCCTGTCAGGTGTAGGCGGATCCCGGAAGGATTATGGTGGTATAGACTACTACTTACGGATTTGCATGTATTGTGATTGTGAGAATTCACTCGTGTGTTGTTATGGTTCTCTTGAATTGAGGTGAGAAAAAAAAAGGATTTGATGGTGATGACTTTAGAGTCACCTGAGATCGGTGTTTGGTGAAAGAGGATTTGTATCCTGTTTATGGGTTCTTGATTTGTTTTACAACGTTAGTTTGGTCGGTGGTATGGATATGCAGACTTGTTACCTTGTGTGGAAGGACGTGGGAGCATGACCACGGGAAGATCGTATGAGTGTGACATGTAGTCACTTAATGGATTGAAGATTTAGACTGAGTATAAGGAAATATAATATTGCTTATGTGAGAATTTATCCTTGGGAGGCGTTCAGTTCATTGTGTTATGGATTGTGGGGTGTTTGTCCCGGCTATGATGGTTGTTCTTGCGTATCATGAGAGAAAGTGGGTTAATATGAACCCAGGTAAGGCTATTAGCCTCGTTCAGTACGAGCATAATCGGCTTGATGATTTCCTATGTGCTGAGTTCCGCGTAGTAATGACGTATTATGAGCAGGAGAGCTCTTGATATTCAGAGTATATATATATCGCACCTCAGACGTGCTCGAGTTTTGTAGCGTATGGCTCTATCAGTCTCCCCAGGATGGTATTATGCACTTAGTGTGCCTATGATCGATATTCAGTAATTTGTAATAGTGAGAAATTCGGTTCGGTGTGTAATTCTTTATGTGAATTTCATGATGGGATCGGGTGGCACGCCCCCATGGGTATGTTATTTGGATCGGGTTGCACGCCGCAACAATGCGATGTTGAGTAAGGTTCCTATATTTATTTTTCTTGTGTTTTGCTTCCTATATTCTGAGGAAAGTTCATATTAGTTGCGTGAGTCGAGTAGTCCCTTCCTGAATCATTTTTTTATGCATCATGTTCGAGTTGAGGCCTATTGGCGCGCTGTGGCATCCTGTGAGACTGTTGGTCATGCCTGGGGTGATTTATTGCCCGAGCAGTTCCTACTGGGCGAGACGAAATAATGGTATCAGGGATCAGTGCGGTGAGATTATGTGAAGTATATTACAGGATAATTACCATTGTTTGGTTCGTAATGAGATGATGATTTTAGTCAAGGGGAAAGATTCAATGTTTGGTTAACTCCGCAGTTGGTTAGAAATTTCTACACATCTCCTCTGTTGTGGTGGTATCGTCAGCATTATAGCAGGATGTACATATATATATATATATATATATATATATATATATATATATATATATATATATATATATATATATATATATATATATATATATCATAAGGTGCTTTGGGATCATTAGATTCGTGAAATTTTGGGATATAAAGGTTTTGGGGATGTCATTATGGTTAGATGATGAATTATGCGGTGTATGGTGCTAATTCAGCAAAGGTATGCAGTCATGCTCTGGTACATCGTGTGGTAGTTGATACAATGTTCCTATAACAGGCCTGCAGAGGATTTATGATGTTGAAAACCTGGTTCTAAGGCCCATTTGCCTAAATAAAAGGGGATATCTTCAGAATTGTTCGACAAAGTGTACTCAACTGGGTTGTGGTAACACGAGAAGGTGCATGAGGTGTTAAACATGGATTTGAGACAATTTCAGCGTAGTTCTTGGCACGTTCGAGGACGAAAGTATGTTTATGTGAGGGAGAATGTAACGACCCAACCGGTTGTTTTGAGCTATAGCTCGTCGTTCAGCAGTTTGGGGTCGTGAGCAGCTTCGTTTCAGGTATTATGACTCTTAGGCGTGGTCAGAATTGAGTTTCAGGAAGTTCAGAGTCAAATTGGAAAGAAAATTCTCATTTCGGGAGCCTTAAGTTGGAAGAATTGACTAAGATTAGATTTTTGAGTAAACGACCTCAGAATCAGGATTCGAAGGTTCCAGCAGGGTTGTATGATGATTTCGGACTTGGGAATATGTTCGGATCGAGGTTTGGATGACCCTGGAGCATTTCGACGCAAATGGTAGAAGTTAGCACTTTAGAAAAAATTTCATAAGTCTGGGTTGAAATACATTTCGGTGTTATTGATGTCCATTTGGGATTCCGAGTCTGGGAATAGCTCCGTATGGTGATTCTGGAGTTGGGAGCGCGATCGGAAGTGAATTCCGGGGTCCGTAGGTCAGTTTGAAGTCATTTGGCTAAAGATAGAAATTTGAAGGTCTTTGAGAAATTTGACCGAGAGTTTGACTTTTTGATATCGGGGTCGGATTCCAATTCCGGAAGTTGGCATAGGTCCATAATGTCGAATGTGGATTGTGTGCAAAATTTGAGGTCAATCAGACGTGATTTGATAGGTTTCGGCATCGAATGTGGAAGTTTAAAGTTCTAAAGTTCATTAAGCTTGAATAGGGGTGCGATACATGATTTCGACGTTGTTTGATGTGATTTGAGGCCTCGAGCGAGTTCGTATAATGTTTTGGGACATGTTGGTGTAATTGGTTAAGGTCCCGAGGGCCTCGGGAGGATTTCGGAAGGTTAACGAAATGAATTTCGGACAAAAAAAAAAAAAACAAAAATGCAGAAATTTTTGCTGCACCTTTGGACAGCAACTGGTGCGTCGTGGAGCTGATTTTGGAGGCATATATATCAAAATATATAAGGAATCTGAAAAGTTACAAAACATAAAAGTTGTAGCCCTTGCATTCTAGTTTCTAGAAAGCGAAACCATTCATGATTTGGACATTTGATCAGAAAGGTATGATCGATTGAAGATGGCTGGTGAAGCAGTTTCGACAGAATTTACTGATGCATGAAGCCGATTTTGAAAGCTCATATCTCGGAATATATAAATAGTTATATGGTTTACAACCTATCAAATGAAATATATTTGAGTCTAGTTTCTAAATATTCAAACTGTTTGTCATTTGGATATTTCTACGAGGAGTTATGGGAGTTTTAATAGAAGGTGTACAACAGGGGAAAATTGTAATAGGATGTACAACTTGCACAACGCAAGGTAAAACTCGATGAAGCCTGGGCAGATTGTTTTAAAAACGAGTTTTGGCCCATTTCTTTCATTTCTTTCATTTGGCTTGGACGATTTTGGAGAGCTCAAGGAGGGATTTTCACCAAGAAACACTAGGTAAGTGATTTCTTCCTATTTTTGAGTTAAATATGTGATCTTACATGGATTTAGACATGAAAAATTAGTTTAGATTTGGGATTTTTGGGAAAGACCTAGAATTTAGAATTTTAGACTTTTACCATGAATTTGAGCAGGAAAATTAGAGCAAATTATATATTTGAGTTAGTAAAGCTATGGGTAGAATTTATCTTCGAGAACTTTCGGAATCCGGGCACGTGGGCCCGAGGGCATTTTGGTCAACTTTTCGAGCGGTGTTGGAAACTTATATAATTTGAATATTTACAAGTATTAGAGTGAATGTTTATTGGTTTGCCCATTATTTGAATAGTTTTGTGGCGATGTGCATCAATTGGAGTCGTCGGAAGGGGTTGGAAGCCGGTTATGAAATTTCGGAGCGAGGTAAGTCTCCTTTATAACTTTGTGAGGGGGAATTGTCCCCATAGGTGAACTAATTAAATATATGTGCTACTATTTGTGGGGGCTACGTCAGCATGAGGTGACGGGAGTCCGTGCGTAGCTACTATTATGCTTGTCCGGGTAGTTTAGGACCCAAAAGCATTTTTCAAATTGTCATATTCGTAACCTTATTGAAGAAATTTGAAATGATTAGATTATTACCGAATTTGATAAATGAATTTCTGGAAAAGACTTAAACACTATTTTTGTAATTATCAAAGAGAATTTTGTCATTTATTGGTAATTGCTTTTCCCGATATAGTTGGGGTGGAGTGTTTGGATGTGTATGCACATGTGTGACCGCTTCACAATATATATATTCCGCGAGCGGAGTGATTCTTTCCACTACTCTCATGGGAGCGGGACGTACGCCACGGCGGAATAGATGCATCTATGGTTCGAGCCGTTCGACCCTTCGACAATGCACAACTTATATTTATGTTGGTTCGGGCCGTCAAACCTCGGCATTTCCTGCGCATGATATTTGACAAGCACTTTCTGTGATTTTTAATTTTTTACCGGCCTTGAATTTTAAGTTGTCGACTGAAATAATAGAGATTGAAGTTATTAAAATTATGGAAGAAGTTGTTCTTTCCTGTTGATTCGAGATTTAATCCGAACCGCGATGGTATTTTCTTGTTCCTGAATGGGTCTGTTTCATATTTTTAAGTTTAATTGTTATTTGATTAAATCATCCATGTTTTCCATTACACTCGATTATATTTAATTGACCTTTAGCAAGTGTCAAGTCGACCTCTCGTCACTACCTCTTCGAGGTTAGGCGGGGTTCTTACTGAGTACACGTTGTTTTCGTACTCATGCTACACTTGCTGTGCATTTTCATTGCACAGGTACTATCACAGCGATGTGGCTGGCTTGGAGACTTAGGCGAGCTGCATCATCTGGAGGTGATCCGCAGCTGACAGAGTCTCCCTCAGATGTATTTATTTTTATTTTAAATTCCTTGTCCAGTTGTATTTCAGACAAGCATTGCAGTATCTGATTAATTATTAGAAATTTGCTCATGTACTTGTGACACCGGGTTCTGGGATGTGTTTGGGATATATTTTACTACAATAAGATATTAAACTATCGTATTTGCCTAGGGGATTTTATTCAGTTATTATGTAATAAAGTGAAAGGTAATGATTTCAAAAATGCTAAAACAGGAAATTTAATTTAGGCATTTAATGATTGGCTTGCCTGACAGTGGTGTCCGGCGCCATCACGACCTTATGGATTTTGGGTCGTGACAGAAAAGTTGGTATCAGAGAACTAGGTTTCCTAGGTCTGACGAGTCATGAGCAAGCTTAGTAGAGTCTGGTGGATTGGTACGGAGACGACTGTACTTATCTTCAAGAAGCTATAGAGCTTTAGGAAAATTTCACTACTTTATTTCCCTATCGTGCGATTTAATTCTAGTATTGATGTTTGAATCATTCCATTCTTACTTTCTCGCAGATGGTGAGATCACGCGCAACATCTACAGCAGGTAGGTGCTGGAGCCCCCTTGTTGCAGCCACTACTAGGGGTAGAGGCCGGGTCCAAGGTTGAGGCATAGGTAGAGCTCTTCCTAGAGCACGTGTGGCAGCATATATTCCGAATCCTCAGATCGAGCAGGAGGAGGAGTTTCATGTTCAGACAATTCCAGTTGGACCAGCTCAGGTCTTGAAGGGGTTTATTTCTACCCCAATACTTCAGGATGTTGTAGTCCTCTTCGTGAGCCTTGTGGAGAGCGTGGCCTTGACCGGTGCATTTCCGATGGCACCAACTGTCTCTCAGGCTGAAGGAGGAGCACAAACTCTTTCTACTCACACTTTGGAGTAGATGGCTCCCATATATCAAACTCCACCAGTTCTGCTAGTTGAGTAGTTCATACTATTACTGCTACACAGACCGGGGAGAGGCCTATGATGTCTTCTGAGGGATTGATGAGATTGGACAAGTTCACAAAGCTCTTTCCTATTCATTTAGCGGTGCACCTTCTGAGGACCCACAAGATTATTTGGACCGTTGCCACGAGGTGTTGTGCAAAACGGGTATTGTCGTATCCAATGGGGTTGACTTTGCATTGTTCTAGATTACCGATTTTTCCAAGATGTGGTGGTAGGATTATGTGCGAAGAAGACCAGCAGGTTCACTACCACACACTTGGGATCATCTTTTTCAATTTTTTTTTGGAGAAGTTTATTCCTTTAACTCTGAGAGAGGAGTACCGCAGGCAGTTCGAGCACCTTCAGCAGGGTAGCATGACTAATACCCAATATGAGACTTGATTTGTGGACCTAGCTTTCCTTGCAGTTATCTTACTCCCTATGGAGAGGGAGGAGTGAGAAGATTCATTGATGGACTTACTTTCTGTCACGACCCAAAATCCACCTGGTCATGATGGCACATAACCCAACTCGTCAGGTAAGCCAATTAACAACTATCCAATTTAATGAGATTTATTAAGATAAGACATGATAATACAACGCTTTTATACAAAAAAAATTCCAAGGACTGGTAGTACAAATCATGAGCTTCTAAGATTAGAATTTACAAAGTTGGTATGAAACAAACACATCATCTGTTTGAAATGTACATAAACAGATTTTTATAAATCTAAGGCTGCCATGAACAAGAGGCAGCTAAGAGCGGAACACATGTACTTCTTCAAATCCAGCTCCCGTCAATCACAGTAACATCAACATCCAATATTTGCACGCAAGGTGCAGAAGTGTAGTATGAGTACAACCGACCCCATGTACTCAATAAGTAACAAACCTAACCTTAAGTTGAAAGTAGAGACGAGTTGGAACACAGGTCGGTGGTCCAACACCAATAGCCAACAACTGTTCATAAAAACAAAATGGAAGTAATAAAAGAAGTAGCTCCTAGATAAAATACTCAGCTCGTCCACAGTTCCAGAAAATAGGCTTGCTTTTCAAGTAAATTAGTGAAAACCCAAATCTTAAACTGAAATCACTAAAGTATGAGTTGAAATTGTGGTCTTTTCCCAAAATCTTTTAAACAATAGATAAGATGTTTCATTTTCAAATTGCATGAGGAAAATACATCTCTATGCCTACATGTCAATGAGTATGCAAAGTCATGAATGACGCAACATCGTATATCATGAGGAAAATTCATCTCTATGCCTGTATGCCAAGTGTGCGATGCAACTTAGTGATAAAACTATATGCATACTCGCATAGTGTCAATTCACTCAGTCCTCCCAGTCATTCAGCCCTCATAGTCACTCAATCTTCCCAATCGCTTGACACTCGCACTTGGCACAAGCCAATCATGGCATAAATCAATAAAACATGTTGCAGCATGCAACCCAATCCTATAAATATCCTCACCATCAGGCCCTCAGCCTCACTCAGTCATCAATCTCTCTAGTCTCTCGAGCTCACAATGTCATGAAAATTAGCCCAAAAATAGTGTTGTGATGTATCAATAAATGGTGACAGAGACTGAGATATGATATGCAAATGAATGCGTATGAATGAATATGTAATTGCAATGTAAGCAAATAATTAAACAGCATCAATGACCTCGGTGTGTCCTAACAGAATAAGCTTGTGGCCTAGACATGGTTTCTAGCTTGAATCACAACTCAAAAGCCCTAGTACGTAGAGATTTCATGATTACAAATAAGATCCGATAACTACATAGTACCACAGAAATAACGGAGTCACAATACACACGGTGCACGACCACAAGCCTGTCACCTAGAATGTGCGTCACCTCAACACCAAACACATAACACGTAATTTGGGGTTTCATACCCTCAACACCAAGTTTAGAAGTGTCACTTACCTCGAACAAGCCAAATCCAATACCGGGTAGGCCAAACGATGCTTCAAAAATGCAATCCTGTGCGTACCGACCTCCGAACGGTTCAAAACTAGCAAAAAAAACTCACATACATCAATTAATGCCTAATTCTAAATGATAAAGGTCGTATCTTTAATCAAAAGCCCAAATCGATCCAAAAGCCCAACACGGGCCCATGCCTCGGAACACGAGGAAAGTCACAAAATTCGACAACCCATTCAATTACGAGTACAACCATACTAATTTCACACAAATTCGACTTGGAATCAACGTTGAAAACTCAAAAATTTGCTTTATGATGTTTTGGACAAAACCCCCCAATTTCTCTTTAAAATTCATCAACCAATTGCCTAAAATGAAGATGGATTCATAATATAAAATCAAAACCAAGTGTAGAACACTTACTCAAATCCTTTTGATGAAAAATGTTTCAAAACTCGCCTGAATCTCAAAATATGATAAAAGAACCAAAAACCTCGATTTATAGCTTTCATCCCAGCATTTTTGCTTTTAAGAACCAATTAGCCGCTTCTGATGCGTTGCTTCTACGGAACCAGCTGAGAACCCGACCCTCGCACATGCAGTCAAAATATCCGCTTATGTGGCATTTTAGGTGCGAGCCACCATTTGCACCTACGTGATACCTCGCTCATGCGCTCCATCATTTCGCACCTACGCATCTGCATATGCACTCCAAATATCTGCTTCTGCGGGCTTCCTCTCCCCATCCTCTTCTCGCTTCTGTGATGGAAAGCCCGCATCTGCGAAGTCGCTTCTGCAGGAAATACTCCGCAGATGCGGCTACACCAGTACCAGTGTTGACCCAAGTCACTGCATGGTTTTGAATATTGACAAATGTCTTCCAAGTTGAACTAGGTCCATCAGGCTATCATAGTAAACAGACTCATTAGCATGCGAAGAGTCCATGCATAGGAGATAACACGTTATGTGAATCATCTAGGAACCAAGAGTTTGTCTCCTAAAGCGAAAAGGTTGCAAATTGATAAGAGGTTAGAGTTTGAATTCAGCAAGGATAGTAATAAAGGAAGGAAGTTGAGTTTAATACAAACTTTTCCACCAAGGAAGAGTTGCATCAGAATTAAACAAGATCATCTCAACTACTGGTGCTATATAATGTTGAAGTATTCCTACTGAAGAGGTGATCGCACAAAGGAAGAGGTGAAACAAGAATTGAAAGCAATATTCCCAGAGAATTGAAAGAATTGTAAGCAAAATCCTTGTGCGACACAAAGGCTACTGACCAACTAGAAGAACCAGTTTCATCTGTTTGTTTATTGAGTCTAGTTGGTTGTAGTAGGTGATTTAATATACTATCTTTTCAACTTTCTTAGAAGAAATTGTAATAGGTACACACTGTTCAAGTTAGAGTTAACTTGAAGCTTGTCGCAATTAGCTAGAGGCTAGGTTGCTACAAAGGGATTAGAGTTAGTCCTAGGTTTACAAAAGAGTTTACTTTGTAAATGCTGTTTGGCTCAAAGTTGTGGTGAAGAGTTTGTGAAAATCCTACTGAGGAGTAGGTCGTTGTTTTTTTCACCTTTTGAGCCAGGTGTTTTCCACATAAACATCTCTGTGTTTTTTCTTTAATGCATTTATTATTCCGCACCAATAGAAGTTGGAACACCAAAGAAGAACCAGGTTCTTCTACCAAGACAGCACTCGAAAAATTAGACACCACACAAATCACCCCCCCTCTTGTGTGGTATTGAAGTATAAAACAACAATTTGTATCAGAGCAGGTTATCTTCAAAAGGCTAACACCTTGGAAAAGATCAAAATGAGTGCACCACCTGGAAACTGGGAGGGTCAATCAACTGCGAGGCCACCACTCTTCAATGGCCAGTGTTACTCCTGGTTGAAGAACAGGATGAAGGACCACCTGATCAGAGAAGACTATGAACTCTGGGACATAGTAACTGATGGTCCTCTAGCTACCATGAAGAAGACTGCTGAAGGTTTAGATGTACCAAAGACTAGAGCTGACTGCACTGCTGAGGATCTGAAGAAATGGGAGAAGAATGCAAAGGCCAAAAAGTGGCTAGTGTGTGGACTAGGTCCAGATGAGTATAGCAGAATCCAAAGCTGCACCACTGCCAAAGAGATCTAGGATACCTTGCAAGTAGCCCATGAAGGAACACCTCAGGTAAAAAGATTAAGAGGTACTCTACTATACTCTCAGTTTGAAATCTTTACTACGAAGGAAGGTGAGACAATCCAAGAGATGTACACAAGGTTCACAACCTTGACAAATGAACTTAAGTCTCTTGGAAGAGTAATTCTTGAAGAAGGTAGGGTAGAAACAATCCTGACAAGGGTTTTGCCAATTTCTTGGGAAAGCAAGATCACTGCTATCTAGGAATCCAAAAATATGGCAACTCTCATATTGGACGAGCTAATTGGAAACCTTACTGCCTATGAACTCAGAAGGCAGACAATGAAGATGGATGGTCCAAAGAAGGAGAGGAGTCTAGCACTGAGGATCACTGAGGGAGCAAATCTAGAGGAAGATGAGATGACCATGATTACCAAAGAATTCGAAAACTTTTTCATGAGGAAGAAAGGCATCTCTAGATGAGGAAATTACAACAAAGTTAAAGCTCCATAAAGGCAATCCAACGAGGGATGCTACAAGTGTGGAAAAACTTACCACCTTATCAAGAATTGTCCTCAGTGGGAATTGGAATGGAAAAAGGAGAGATATGAAAGAAGGAACAGGAAGAAAGAACTGGTCCAACCCAAGAAAACCACAACAAAAGCCATGGTTACTGCTTTGGGGGAAAGCTCAGATGAAGAATCAGAAGATGGTGAGACTGAAGATCAGGCGCTCATGGCAATTGGAGAATCTGATGAGGAATCACATGAAGAACCAGAGGTAAGTATCTCCCATCTTAAAAACAAGATAAAGTTCCTATCTAAAGAAAAACTCTCTGAGTTGCTACTTGATTTCATGGATGATTCTTAAGAAACAACCAAAGAGAAGGATCAACTTTCTAAAGAATGTGAAATGCTAAAATCAAAATGCATGAACCTGGAAATCAGAGTAAGTGAATCTAAAAAGAAAAACACTGTCTTGTTGAACCAGGTTCATCCACTTGAAACTGAGATTCTAGAGCTAAAATTTAAAAACTTAAAACTGAAGCTAGGATCTAATAAAAATGTTGTTGATCATTCTCATATCATGTTAGAAGAAAATATGGGAAAACTAAAAGATAAGATGTATGCCAAGGATGAACATATAAGAACACTCAAAGAAGAACTTGGCAAAGTCAAACATGAATTAGATCGAACTTGTAAATCGAATAAATCCTCTGATGCCTTGACATGGCTTCAAGAGAATCACAGTAGCAACCGGAGAGGGCTTGGCTTTGGGAGTCAATTGCCCAAGTGGGATCCCAAAAGCACGTATCTCACTCTTCCTGAAAATAAAATCTGAACCCACTGTGGTAAGACTGGCCACTTAAAAATTGAGTGTACTGCAAGAGAGTTGGCCAGTCGAAAAAATGTGAGGTTTGTTAAAAAGAAAAATTGGCTACCAAATTGGGTCAGAAAAAATTTAATTCATCCATTCTCTCATAAAAGGGGACCCAAACTAGTTTGGGTTCTTAAAACTAACCCCTGATTTCCTTTTGTAGGTACAAGTGAGAGGAAGTATCCAAATTTGGTTTTTGGATAGTGGCTGCTCAAAGCATATGACGGGGAACAAGGAACAGTTCCTTTCACTTGAAAACCTCAAAGGAGGAAATGTCTCCTGTGGAAATGGAAAGAAAGGTGAAATTATAGGGGTTGGCAAAGTAGGTAACGATGACACATGTTCCATCGAGCATGTGTACTTGATAGATGGCTTGAAATACAACCTGATCAGTGTGTCACAATTGTGTGACAGAGGTAACCTGGTTGCTTTAACTTCCACAAAATGTTTTGTGATTAACTTGCTTACTAACAAGATTGTTTTGTAGGGAAAGAGAATGAATAATATCTATGTCATAGACTTGTCAGCGCTATCTAAAAATGAACTCACTTGCTTGAGTGTTTTGGATAGTGATCCTCTCCTTTGGCACAAACGACTTTGCCATGCAAGTCTAAATCAACTTAACAAATTAGTCTCTAAGGACTTAGTGGTGGGACTCCCTAACATTAAGTTAAAGGAAGATAAAGTTTGTGAGGCATGTGCAAGGGGGAAGCATGTAAGATCCTCATTCAAAAGTAAGAAAATGCTCAGTACCACCAGGACGTTGGAACTGGTTCATCTGGATCTGTGTGGTCCAATGAGAACTCTGAGCAAAGGTGGTAAGAAATATGTGATGGTGCTAGTTGATGATTATTCAAGGTTCACTTGGACCTTATTTCTGACATCTAAGGATGAAGCTTTTGATATGTTTACCTCATTTGTTAAGAAAACTCAAAATCAGTTAGGACATCAACTAGCATCAATAAGATCTGACCATGGTACTGAATTTGAGAATGCAAAGTTTGCTGAGTTCTGTGATAAACATGGTATAAATCACAACTTTTCTGCCCCTAGAACCCCGCATCAAAATGGGGTTGTGGAAAGAAAGAATAGCACTCTTGAAGACATGGAAAGAACCATGGTTCTTTCTAGCAAACTACCACACAACTTCTGGGCAGAAGCAATAAACAGTGCTTGCTATCGAATCAATAGATGCATGACCAGGCCACTGGTAGAGAAGACTCCTTATGAATTACTCAAAGGGAGAAAGCCCAACATATCCCATCTTAGGGCTTTCGGATGCAAGTGCTTTGTGCACAATAATGGCAAAGATTCCCTAGGTAAATTTGATCCCAGAAATGATGAGGGAGTATTCTTGGGATATTCATCACATAGCAAAGCCTATAAAGTGTACAATAAAAGAACTATGTGTGTAGAAGAGAGTGTGCATGTTGTCTTTGATGAAACTAACACTCTTTCTGAGAGGCAGGAACCAGAAGATGAGGAGCTTGGACTGGTGAGAAGTAGTGAACTCATTGAAGCAGCTATGGGAGATGGAACAAGTGATGGACCAGGTACAACTACCCCAAGCAACATGACAGGGGGAACTCAACATGTGAACCCTGGCCCTGATCTTGTTCCACAATAACAAGGCACCATAGAATCATCAAGAATTGAACAATTGGTGCTCAAACCTCACAGATATCAAAGTTCTCACCCTCTTGAGAACATAATAACAGATTTGTCATCCGGAATCACAACAAGAGCCTCCTTGAAAAATCTGTCTGTGTTTGATGCTTTTCTATCCCTAATCGAACCAAAGAATATTGGAGAATCTCTACAAGATGATGATTGGGCAAATGCCATGCAAGAAGAGCTGAATTAATTTGAAAGAAGTCAAGTATGGCACTTGGTACCCAGGCCACTAGACAAATTAGTGATTGGCACAAAGTGGGTCTTCAGGAACAAGCTCGACGAGGATGGAACTGTTACAAGAAACAAGGCTAGACTGGTTGTTCAAGGGTATAGTCAAGAAGAGGGAATTGACTATGATGAGACCTTTGCCCCTGTGGCAAGACTGGAGGCAATCAGACTTCTTATAGCATTTGTTGCACATATGGAATTCACTCTCCATCAGATGGATGTTAAGAGTGCCTTTCTCAATGGCTATCTGAAGGAAGATGTATTTGTCAAACAGCCTGCAGGTTTTGAAAGCAAGGAGTCACCAGATGTGATGACCCAAAAGGTCATCCTAAGTACATTCAGCTACATCTGTGTTTCGAGGCTCCGAAAGCCTTTGTTAATCTCACCTCGATATGCGTACGTAGCCCGGGCGTGTAGCCGGGAAGCTTCTATGTGAAAATTTGATGAAAATGGAAATTTTGTAACAATTAAATGAATAAAGTTGACTTTGGTCAACATTTTTGGTAAACGGACCCGGACCCATGATTTGACGATCTCCGAGGGTCCGTAGGAAAGTATGGGACTTGGGCGTATGCCCGGAACCGAATTCCGAGGTCCCAAGCCCGAGAAATGAATTTTTAAAGAAAATTATTTTCTGAAAATAATAAAGGTTTTTGAAAATGATCTTTGATGTGAAAACCGTGTTACCGGGCCCGTATTATGGTTCCGGAGCCCGGAACAGGTTTAATATATGTTATGTGACTTATCTGTGAAATTTGATGTAAAACAGACTTGAAATGACGTGTTTCGGATCAAAATTTGAAAAATTAAGATTTATGAAGTTTAAGAAAATTCTAAGAGTTTTGAGGTTTAATTCGATGATTTTGATGATATCTTGGTGATTTAAATGCTTGAATAAGTGTGTTGGATGTTTTGAGAGTCGTATGTGTTTTTGGTTTTGAGACCCGAGGGCTCGGGTGAGTTTTGGGTAGCTAACGAGGTGTGTTAAAGTGTAAAAATCTGGGTTTTCTTCAAGTTGCTGGTGTCCAGGTATTTACTCTATGCGAACGCATAGAGTAAAGTTGGGTCAGGGGGATCTGGGCAATTTGTTCTATGCGAACGCACCCACTGAGGTGAGAATGCAGAGGGTAATGGGGTATAAGCTATGGAACGCACAACAGTAGGTGCGTACGCGGAGTGTAAGTGAGGCGGGGCAGTGCGAACGCGGGCAGGGGGGTGCGTCCGCACTGAGTAATTGGGGACCTGGGGGCTGGGGGTGATAGACCTGTGCGAACGCGACCCTTGCTCGCGAACGCATGGGTCAGTCAGGTCAACCCTGTGCGAACATGGTCAAGGGGCCGCGAACTCATAGAGTAATTCTTCCCAGCTATTTTTAATACCCAAAAACAGACCCATTACGGGATTCTTCATATTGTTTACCCTCTCCTTCTTCTCCACAGCCCCTTACTACATCCTCAGAGGTAATCAATCCTAACTCCATTTTCCTTCCATTTTCGTCCCTAACCACTAGAATCTCGGCCTAAATTCCTAAAATCAAGTAGAAAATTAGGGGTTTTGGGTAGAGTTAGGTTTTTTGGGATTTTTGGGTAATTCAAGCCCAATTTGGGGTCGAATTTCAAAACAAATTATATATTCTAACTCGAGGGGGTATGGGTGACCGGGTTTTGGTCTGAGCCTCGTGTTTGGACCAAGCAGGCCCGGGGTCGAATTTTGGAAATTTTGGAAGAATGATAGGAATTGTGTATTTAGGCTATGGGAGTGTGTTATTGAGTTATTATTGATATACTTAAGTTAATTATGCCTAGATATTATTGTTCCGGAGTTGAATTCAAAAGGAAAGGCGGGGTTAGAGGGTTGATTGCTATATTTTGGACCCGAGGTAAATGTCTTCCCTAACTTTGGTGAGGGAATAGGTATTGTATGCTATGTGCTAAGTGTTCATCATGTTCAATGCATAGGTAAGGTGACGAGTACCTATGCATTGTGTGTCCAACATGCCCGTGAGTCTATTTTGATAAAAATCTTGTTATTACTTCCATGTTCGTTACACTATGAACTTGTCTCTACTTGGAAGCCGTTGTTGTTGGAAATCTTGGTTGATGAACTTATGATATATCAGTTCGATTGAAAACCCAACTGTTAAGGATATATTTGAAATGATTGGTTATAGCTGAGACCCTTGTCGGGCACTTGTTTTGAAATTGATTGATGCTTTCCCCTTGCCGGGTGATATTGAAATGTATTTACACTATGTTGTACTCCTTGCCATTATATCTGTCATTGTTTGGTGAGGAAGAGTGTAAAGCACGAAGGGTAATGTTGTTCCATGATATTTGATTACATTGCATAGTGAGGAAGAGTGTAAATAATGAAGGGTGATGCCGTGCCATGATTCACATTGATTATAAGCACGAAGGTTAATGACGTGCCATGATTCACATTAATTATAATCACGAAGGTTAATGCCGTGCCATGATCTACATTGATTATAATCACGAAGGTTAATGACGTGCCATGATTTATATTGCCTTACATTGTACATTGCATTATGAGGAAGAAAGTAAAAGCACGAAGGGTGATGCCGTTCCATGATTTATACTATTTCACATTATACATCGCATTGTGAGGAAGAGAGTAAAAGTATGAAGGGTGATGCCGTTCCATGATTTATACTATTTCACATTATACATCGCATTGTGAGGAAGAGAGTAAAAGTATGAAGGGTGATGCCGTGCCATTTGGTACTTATACTTGTTTCGTTAGCTATTCTGTTAGATTGCCTCCCTTGTTTACTTCTATATGTCAATTTAACTGCTTCATTTCACTTGTTCCCCTTTACTGCTCCCGTATCACATACTTGTCTGCCTATCTTTTGCCGTGTTTTTCCATGCTTTGAGTTGTAAAATAGAACAGGTTAACGTTGTTGCTAAGTCTAGCCTCGCCACTACTTCGGCCGAGGTTAGGATCGACACTTACTCAGTACATGGGGTTGGTTGTACTGATGCTACACTGCACTTCTTAATGTTGTGCAGACCCCGCATCTGGACCTAGTGGACCGCATTGAGGGAGTTGCCTTCAGTCCACCCAGAGCTTCAAGGTTTACCCGCTGGCGTTCGTGGGCTTTGGCGTCTCTCCTGCCTTTGGATTTCTTATTGTATTATCTTTTTCCTCAGTTTCAAGACAATGATGTATTTCTTTTCAGACTATGTATTTAGCACTCTGTTTAGACAGTTCGTGAGTTGTGACACCCCGGTTTTGGGCTTATGCGACGTTATGTATTTTACTATTTCACTTTGCATTTTCGGATTTCTATTACATTTCCGCTGTTAAAAATTCTAAAGTGTTCGTTATTTCTGTTAAGATTTTTAAAGGTATTTCCTTTACTACTGTTGAATTGGGTTGCAAATGTTAGATTACTTGTGCACGTTGGCTTGTCTAGCGTGTTCAACGTTAGACGCAGTCACGACCTGAAGGTGGGATTTCGGGTCGTGACACCAGACCACATATACAAACTTGACAAGGCTCTTTATGGTCTCAAACAAGCACCTAGAGCATGGTATGAGCGGCTATCAAAATTCCTGTTAGAACATGGGTACAAACGAGGCAAAATTGACAGCACCTTGTTCTTAAAGGAAAAGGGTAAAGAACTCCTGGTTGTGCAAATATATAAGGATGATATTATATTTGTGGCAACTACTGAAAAACTAAGTAAGGAATTTGCTACACTTATGGGGAGCGAGTTTGAGATGAGCATGATGGGTGAACTGAACTTCTTCTTAGGCTTGCAAATCAAGCAAAATCCAAATGGAACAATGATCCATCAACAAAAGTATGGGAAAGAACTGCTGAAGAAGTTTAAAATGGAGGACTCAAAGGAAATAGACACCCCTATAGCCACAACTACAAAATTGGATGTGGATGAACCTGGTTCATCCGTTGATCAGAAACTATACAGAGGGATGATTGGGTCTCTATTATATCTCACTGCCAGCAGACCTGATATTGTGTTCAGCGTGGGATTGTGTGCTAGGTTTCAGGCAAATCCAAAGGAGTCCCACCTCACTGCAGTGAAGAGAATTTTGATATATTTGAAAGGCACCACTGATTTGTGCCTTTGGTATCCTAAAGGTAGTAATTTTGACCTTGTAGGATATGCTGATTATGCAAGTTTCCTAGTTGACAGGAAAAGTACCTCAGGCATGGCTCACGTTTTGGGCTCCTGCCTTGTGTCTTGGGCCACCAAGAAACAAAATTCAGTAGCTCTGTCTACTGCTGAGGCTGAATATTTGGTTGTAGCCTCATGCTGTGCTCAGTTGCTGTGGATTAAGCAATAACTCATGGACTTTGGTATAGATGTGGATGCATTCCTATTTTCTGTGATAACACTAGTGCAAATAGTATGACCAAGAACCCGGTTCATCATAAAAGAACTAAGCACATAGATGTTAGACATCACTTCCTTAGGGATAACTTTGAAAAGGGAATGATCTCAATTGAATTTTGTGCTACTGACAAGAAAATTGCAGATATCTTTACTAAAGCACTAAGTAGGGAGCATTTTGAGAGAAACAAGCTTGAATTAGGGATGATTAAGATCACCTAATTGGAAAAACAAAAATGAAAAATAAAAATTTTGAAAATGAATTTTTTTTTGGCTAGAAACATTAACATAGGTACTTAACCAGACTAATCATTGATCAGTATCATGTCTTTATTGCCATACTCTCTTGCCATGTTTAAATATGATTCCCTAGGTACTAATGATGTTTCTCTATCTTTGTAAATTGAGGCAAATTAAAGATTTTAAAAAGATGAACCTGGTTCATCTATGCTGGTTCATCTGACTGACAAGGTACGTACTCATCTCCATACACTTATTAAATTAATTACAGTCATACATGACCAGAACTCTATCTATATTTAGTTCAATTCAAATTCCAAGTAATTATCCAAATTGAACCAGTTTCAAGGAGTCCTATCACATTAAAATTAGCCAAAATTTAGGGGTTTGTAACCGTCTAATCAATGTCAATCCTGCATCGATTAGACTACCACTTGAGTAAATATTCTGCCATTGTAAAATTCTTAGCCACATCTTATAAAAGGGTCATCATTACTCCCCTCTTCATAACTAAACCGTCGAACCAAGTTCATCCCACTCTTCTCAAACCAAAACTGATCAACCTTTCGTCTTTTCTAAAATGTTCATAACAATGTCGTCACCATCTCCAGCTTCTTCATCTTCTTCATCGCAAAATTATGATTACGATGGAGGAATTTATGAGTCTGATTCTAATTCTGCATCCGTGTATAGCTCTAAATCTCCAGAGCTATCTTTGACCCCTAAATATCCTCCAGTTCTTGAACCCACACCTAACCCTAACTCAGCTCCCAGGGCTCGTCGTGTGAAAGTTCTTGCTAGAAAATCTGTTGCTTCTTGCTCTCGTGCAAGATTCTTGGAGGAAATTCTACAGGCTGAAAAGGAGAATGAGTCTGAATCATCAAGTGAATCTTTCAAATCAGACAATGAGGATAAAACACCTGGTTCATCCAGTTCTGAGCAAGGAAGTCTTGAGGTTGGTTCTGAACCTGCTACTACTGAGAACAAGTTTGTGTTGGTTGGGTCAGTTGTTGATGTTGAAGTGCCGGATAGGTGTAGAAAATTAGAAAAAGAAAATATTCTTGAGAGTGAGGGAGACGGAGGTTCTGTAAGGGGATTTGGGGAGGACGACACCCCTTTGGCTATTTGTGGTCCCGTTCCTGAGCATGTTGGAGAAGAAGTCATAGATTTAGGGGAAAATATTGCTGAGGAAGAAGTAGCGGGGTTGGAGAGCTTGAGACAGGGTATAGATGAACCTGGTTCATCTATAGAGGAAACACTAGCTGAGATGCTGCAAAGGTTGGGACACTCTTACAATCCAAAAGAGAAGAACTCTCAAGTCCAGAAAAGCTAAAACACATGTTTCTTCCAAGAAAAGAAAAGCTCCAGTGTGTGCTGATGCTCCTGACCCAAAGGTGCGTGGTACTAGGAGTGTTGTTCAACGACAAGAAGAAGAATTAGAAAAGGCTCTGAGAGAGAGCAAGAAAAGGAAAGCTGCAAAGGGAAAGGCCAAAGTAGGTGAGCCTGTTGAGGCTGTTGATGTGGATGATGAATCGTTGGACCTGGTCCAACATGAGGAGTAGCTTGCTCCAGTTGTAGTTGAGACCCCCAAGCCCAAGAAGACTAAGGCTTCTTCAAAGAAGTCAGCTGCTGTTTCTGCCACACCCTCAAGTACTGCTAAAAGGTCCAGGTCAAAGGCAAAGAAAGTGACGGTTGTTGAAGAAGAAGATAAAGACTGGAGTGGAGGAGATGAGAAGGATGTTGGTGAGGAGACTGATAGAGTCACAATGTTCAACAAGAGGATAATTTTTAAGGGAAAGTTATTGAAAGATATCGAGGAACCTGGGATGCGATACCTACTGGACACACTGGATGTGCAGGGGTGGAAGGACATGGTCCTTTGAATGGAAGGAAGGATGGCAAGGAACAAACTGGTGGAGTTCATGGGTAATGCAGTCGTGAAGGATGGCAGGGTTACTTCCACAATCAAGGGCATTCAGATAACTTTTGATGCAAGGGAACTAGGAGAGATTCTGAACATACCTGCTAATGGCTACGATGATTACACTAGGCAAAGATGGCCTAGTCTTGATGGAATGGCCTCAGCTCTCAACATCACCAGATTCTTTTGTGAGAATGAGGAAGAAGTTGAGCCCAGGACGGTGTTCATGAGTGAAATGAGGCCCCAACACAAGTTATTCTTTGAATTTGTCATCAAGTTCCTGCTGCCCAGACAAGAAAGAAGGCCAATTGCCAATTACATGGACCTCACCTTGATGGAGTGTTTGTATAGGGGAAAGCAGATCAACTGGCCAGCTTTCATCATTCAACTCTTGGACAGAGGTGTAAATGGAACCAAAGTACATGCTATTCCTTATGGCTTTATTCTTACAACTGTACTTGCTCACTTTGAGGTTCCTCTGAAGAAAGTTGAGATGGCTAATGCTAAGGATTATTTTGGGAAGAACACTTTGCTGACTTGTGATTATATTGTCAATGTTCCGGAAGATGAACCTGGTTCATCTAGGAAGCAGCCAGTCAATAGCAAAGTAAGGTCATTGGTGCAAGAAGGAGAGATGAAGGATGAGAAGATCGTTAGATTGAAATCTTGCCTTCATGAGGTGGAAGCTGAGCGGGATTCTCTCAGAGTTGAACTAGCAAAGGAGAAGGAGAAAAATGAAGGTGTTCTTCACCAAATGCTGTCTCTCCTTAAAGCGAAGAACCTAACCTCATCTGCCCCTTGTCACACCCCAAAACTAAGGGACACGACCGGCACTCGACCGGGTAGCCCCAGTCAAGCGGACCTGGATTTCTTTTTCCTTCCCACGTATTACCCCGAAATTTCCGATGTACATTATTCAGTTACAATTAAGACGCATTCCTACAATCTGAAATTAAACCATAGAATTCTGTCATTATCAACATGTAGTACAATACTTACAAAATATACGTAACACACAGTTTTACTTTACGTGGTCTACAAGTCATACTGCCCAAAATACATAAGTACCTAACCCACATTTCCTGTATACGGAGCCTCTAAGAGTACGGAGGAGTTATATAATACTTGCCGGTAACAAGGCTCCGACTATACCTTACAAAAAATACCAGAATAAGAATCCGGAAGAAAAGGTGGCATGAACCACACTAGGCCCCGAGAGGAGAGAGGCTCACCAAAACAGTTGATAGGACGTAGAGGAGGCACTACTGTCGGTGGGCTGGAGTACCTGCTATCGAACCACCTACAATCATCACAAGAATGTAGTGCCCCCGTCAAAGGGACGTCAGTACATTTGAATTGTACTAGTATGTATGAACAAACTTTACTCTAAGTAAACTCAATAATGCACAGGAAAGAGACAGACAGAGAGTCACACAATCCCCGCACAAGACATAGAAAGATACACAATGGAAGTTCCACAATTTTCACTTCATCATAATCACAATCTCAATTCCACCCTTGAGTTGCCTTGAAGCATACGCTATGACCTTCCCATGTTGCATCAATTCACACCCCAACCCAACCCTTGAAGCATCGCAATAAACCACAAATCCCTCTATACCTTATGGCAAGGTCAATACCGGTGCCGAAGTCAATCTCGACTTCAATTCCTGAAAACTTTTCTCACAAGCGTCGGACCACTGGAACTACACTGCTTTCTGTGTCAATTTAGTCAATGGGGAGGCGAGGGTAGATAATCCCTCCACAAACCTCCGATAATACCCAGCTAGACCCAAGAAACTACGAACCTCCGTCGGGGTCGTTGGTCTAGGCCAATCTTTCACTGCTGCGATCTTCTGGGGATCAACCTGAATCCCTTCTCTAGAAAAAACATGACCCAAAAACGCGACTGATTCTAGCCAAAACTCACATTTCGAAAATTTAGCATACATGTGGTGATGACGAAGAGTCTATAGGACTACTCTGAGGTGATTAGCATGATCTTCCCGATTCCGCGAGTAGACAAGGATGTCATCAATAAAAACAATCACGAAGGAGTCTAGAAATGGCTTGAAAATCCGATTCATAAGATCCATAAAAGCTGCTGGAGCATTGGTCAGCCCAAAGGACATTACCAGAAATTAAAAATGACCATAACGAGTCCTGAAGGCGGTCTTAGGAATATCATGCTCCCTGATCTTCAACTGATGATACCCAGACCGTAAATAAATTTTGGAGAAGAACCTCGCACCTTGCAATTGATCAAACAAATCATCTATTCGAGGCAATGGATATTTGTTTTTGATAATGACTTTGTTGAGCTACCGATAATCGCTACACATCTGAAGAGACCCATCCTTCTTCCTAACAAAAAGAACCGGAGCACCCCACGACGACAAACTCGGCCGAATGAACCCTTTATCTAATAAATCCTTCAACTGCTCCTTTAACTCCCTTAACTCTGATGGCGCCATTGTATGGTGGAATAGATATTGGCTGCATATCTGGTAGTACATCAATCCCAAAATCAATCTCTCTATCTGACGGAATCCTTGGAAGCTCGTCCGGAAATACTTCAAGAAACTCATCCACAACTGACACGGACTCGGGGGCCGACACTTCTGAAGCGTTGTCCGCGACCCCGACCAAATGGTAGATACACCCCTTCTTAATCATCTTCGAGGCCTTAAGGCAGGAGATAAACCTACCTCACGGCACCACACCATTCCCCTTCCACTCAATAAACGGCTCATTAGGAAACTCGAGTCTCATGACTCTCGTTCGGCAGTCGAGCTTAGCAAAGCACGAATAAAGCCAGTCTATTCCTATAATAATATCAAAATATACCATCTCAATCTCAATAAGATCGGTCGTGGTAACGTGACCACATACCTTGAGAACACAATTCTTATAGACTTGCGCTGCTGTAATAGAATCAACAACCGGAGTTGATACAGAGAACGACTCACGAAGCTGTTCGGGTTCTATCCCAAAACTTGAAGCAATAAACGGGGTAACATAGGACAAGAAGGACCCCGGATCAATAAGAGATTAGCAATCAAGTGCTTGAACATTCAGAATACCTGTGACAACATCTGAAGAAGCCTCCGCGTTCTGGCGACCACTCAAAGCATAGAATCGGCTGGGTCCGCCTCTACCATGAGCCCCACCCCTAATTGCACCACGCTCTGCTGGAGCTAGAGGACGCACTGAAGATGTGGCGGATGAAGAACCGGATAACTGGGCAAACCCCCAACCCATGCCCTGGCTGGGCGCACGGCAATCCCGCTGAAGATGACGCCTCACCCCACACCTGTAGCATATCGGGTGATCCAAATAACATGCCTCAGTATGAAACCCTCCGCACTGAGGGCACAGAGCCCTCCCCTACTGCTGGAACCTCCCTCCGGTACGACCTGACCGATGGGGTCTCCTGCTGTAGGATCCTGATCTCCAATGACTATTCGGTTGATAACGGTGTACGGATGGCAGTGCACTGGCTGAAGACTGTGCATAAAACTGGGTTGGACCTGATGGCCCCCTCCCCTGAACTGGTCTCCCCCTTGAAACTGCGCTCCCTGAGTGACCCACCGACCGGTCTCTGCTGTTACTCTCTCTGTCTGCCCGTATATTCAACTTTCTAGCCTCCGTAGCCTGGGCGAATCCCACAATATTCCCATAATTCATGTCCGAGTGCAAAGCCGCTGTAGCATCCTCATTCACAACCAAAGGACTGAGACCCTGAACAAATCGTAAAACTCGAGCATCCATGGTCGACACCAACTGGGGAGCATACTTGGACAACCTTACGAACTCCATGTGGTACTCCCAAACAATCATACTGCCCTACTTGAGGAACTCAAACTCAGTAGCACGGGCTGCCACAGTCTCGACAGGCAAAAAGTGATCCATGAACGCATCCATGAACTCGCTCCATCTAGCCGGAGGACTTCTCTCTCCACGAGAACCCTCCCACATCTCAAACCAGGAATATGCTGTTCCCCTCATCCTGTACGAAGCTAATTCAACCCCATGTGTCCCTGTAGCCTTCATCACTCGAAGGGTCT
Organism: Nicotiana undulata; assembly: GCA_005239495.1. Taxonomy (NCBI): domain Eukaryota; kingdom Viridiplantae; phylum Streptophyta; class Magnoliopsida; order Solanales; family Solanaceae; genus Nicotiana; species Nicotiana undulata. Next base: position 9,215 of record ML274948.1, on the reverse strand, counting down.
TGCACATCTCATCAAGAAAATCCTGTGGATCGGCCTCTAGATCCGTACCTGAGAACTATGGAGGGGCCAACCGCAGAAACTGGTTGACTCTGGAGACGGCGGAATCTCCCTGTCCGCTGGAGGACGCATGGGTAGCGTGAGATCTTTGGGCCTGAGCGGCCACCAACTGAGTTAACATATGAATAGCTCCTCTGAGGTCCCCCTCAGACGTACTGGGACCGGAAGCTGGAACCGTAGAGGGATCAGGAATATCAGCGGAAGGGATTGCATCACCCTCCGCCGCCGTAGGAACATGAATGCTTTGATCCGGAATAGAAGGGTCCGGCAAATTCAAGGCCGGGGAGTCACTCTCAGGCGCACTACCAGGTACATGATTCACAGCCACACTTGGGGTGGCATTGGCCTCAAGGCCGAGTCGAGCTCTCTTCTTTGGTGCCATTACTGAAAAATTTCGGAACAAAGCACGAATTAGGCAAGGACATTTTCACTCTCCACCTCACCGCACGATATATAATAACAATGAAAAGAGTAATTTCCTAAATGTTCGTGTAGTCCCCTAATTATAGATGTGGTCGACAACACACCGATAAGAAGGGCTCTACAAGACACGGCTCCGAGGCATCCTAGGACTCTTTTAAAACCTTAGACTCTAATACCAAGTTTGTCACGCCCCAAAACTAAGGGACATGACCGGCACTCGACCAGGTAGCCCCAGTCAAGCGGACCTGGATTTCTCTTTCCTTCCAAAGTATTACCCCAAAATTTCTGATGTACATTATTCAGTTATAATTAAGACACATTCTTACAATCTAAAATTAAACCATAGAATTCTGTCATTATCAACATGTAGTACAATGCTTACAAAATATACGTAACACACAGTTTTACTTTACGTGGTCTACAAGTCATACTGCCCAAAATACATAAGTACCTAACCCACATTTCCTTTCTACGGAGCCTCTAAGAGTACGAAGGAGTTATATAATACTTGCCGGTAACAAGGCTCCGGCTATACCTTACACAAATATCAGAATAAGAATCCGGAAGAAAAGGTGGCATGAACCACACTGGGCCCTGAGAGGAGAGGGGCTCACCGAAACAGCTGATAGGACGTAGAGGAGGCACTACTGTCGGTGTGATGGAGTACCTTCTATCGAACCACCTACAATCATCACAAGAATGTAACGCCCCCGGAAAAGGGACGTCAGTACATTTGAATTGTACTGGTATGTATGAACAAACTTTACTCTAAGTAAACTCAATAATGCACAGGCAAGAGATAGACATAGAGTCACACAATCCCCTCACAAGACAAAGAAAGATACACAATTTTCACTTCATCATAATAACAATCTCAATTCCACCCTTGTCCCTTCTCACATTTCACCCTTATTTCTTCTGTTGCGGCGCGCAACCTGATCCCACCTGACAATCGCAATCATTTGTTGTGTTTCTGTTGCGGCGTGCAACCTGATCCCACCTGACAACTGTTGCAGCATGCAACCCGATCCCACCTGACAACTGTTGCGGCGTGAAACCCGATCCCACTTGACAACTGTTACGGCGTGCAACCCGATCCCACTTGACAATCACAATCACACCCTTATCACTTCTCACATATCACCCTTATCTCCCCTGTTGCGGCGCGCAACCCGATCCCACCAAGAAATCACATCTCATATCAACGATGACAAATCACAGTTCAATCACAGAAAATGTCAGCAATAAGAATACAACTTCTTTACATAGCCTTTAGCATATACATTCATACTCTTGGATTCATTATCCTTCTAGCACCGTTTTACATAGCATGGTAGTGTGGTGGTCAACTAAAGACAGACAAGTAATACACTTCTCACTTCAACATAATTCGGACAACCAGTTGCACATATTCATAACAATACACGTACCGTATGCTCGAACACCACAAATGATTTTACAAAGATTAAAGTTAGCCATACATACCAGGAGTCGACTTTCCATTTTTAACTTTTTCTCACAAATCACCGAACCGACTAGTACCGTCAATCTAGTTCACAGTTAAACATATTCAACTCAGAATTGGAAGTCATGCATGCAATTCGGACTCTCTCAAGCATTTTTCCAAACACTATGTGAACCCATTGGATTACCAACCCTATCTTTGTGAAGTTTACCCAACGCACTCCCTCTTACTAGATTAACACCATTATTAAACATGCATGCAAGGTCTTAGTTATTATTTTATAGAGGCAATCCATGCCAATCCTCCCTTTGTTTAAAATCAGAAAATTAATGGAAAAGGGGTTGGGAACCCTTACCTGCTAGAATGAGGAAGAAGGAGATTACTCGAAATCCCAGGCCTGAGAGACTTTGAAAATCACTTTGATGGAAGGACCACTTCCTATATCAAGAACTCTCCTTTCCTTCTCTCTATTTTGTTCAGAAAACTTGTTAAAATGAAAGGGGGCAGGGGTTAAATGAAACTGGGGTCGGGTATAAAAATTTAGAAAATTAAAAGACCGTGTCGAATATGCGGTCAGGAATGCAATCACATTCCTGACATGCGGTCCGCATATTGAACCGCAGAATGGCCCCCAGGTGAGCCAAAATTTTTAAACATTCTGCCAGTGTATGCGACCACAATGCGGTCCGCATACACGTTATGTGATCGCATTGTGCATCGCATAACACCCCTTCAGTTGGGCAGTGAACTGCCCGTGTATGCGACCACTATGCGGTCCGCATATACGTTATGCGATCGCATAGTGCGTCGCATAACACCCAAATTTCTGGAAAAATTAAGTTCTTTCAAATCCCGGGGTGCTTTTACACAATCAAGGTTCGTTTTTAAGAATTTCTACAGATATAACAATTCGGGAACTCATTCGGGCATTATTTTAAGCAAGAACTTTTACGGATCTTTACACCCCTACCCAACCTTAGGATGTCCAGAGCCACCAAAACTCCATCTATGACCCAACCCGAGATTTTAAGCAAGAACTTTAATTGGTTGTATTACTATTATTTTCCATAGAAAGGTTAGTTGGTGGTTTTGTACTTGTCGTTCCTTACTCCCCTTTCTACATGTCCCCTCCCAGTTAATATTTTGATTGTCCTATTTGTTATTTTATTACTTTATGTGTGTGTGTATATATATATACAAGATTAAACGTAGGTGTCTTGTTAAAGTCTTGTCACTATCTTGTCGAGGTTAGAATCGATACATACAGAGTATATTGGGTTGGTTGTACTCATGCTACACTTCTACACTTCTTATGTAGATATCAGTGTTGATCCCAACGACGTCTAGTGGTGTTTTACACGAATTCAGCCACATTTTGAGACTTGAAGTATAGGTGCACGACTTCCGCAGCCCTAGAGTCTCCTTTTTTCTCCATTTTACTATTTATCTAGTCTCAAATAGTTGTACTTTATTTCAGACCATATATGTAGTATTCTAGTTTCCCATGTACTTATGACTCCGGATTTTTCGGAGTAGTTAGCATCGGGTTACTTCTATTAATGCTGTGTTAGAATTCTGAGTTTATTTATCGTTAAATATCATTGCTCTGTGTTAATTGTTAAAAATAGGATAATTCTTTTAATAACATCGGCTTTCCTAGCAAGTATATGTTAGGCGCCATCATGGTGCCGAAGTTGGAAATTTCGGGTAGTGACACTAGGAGACTAGAAAACACTGAACATGAAGAAACATTCAGATTGTTGCTAGAATTATTCTCAACGTCATTCCATTAAGAAGCTTTGAATTCGTTGTAATTTGTTTGGATTGGGTATTCTTGCAAATGATTGAAAATATCCTTTAGAATTTATATCTCAACTTTGAGGGAGATTAGTTAAGTATAGAGTTGGTCTTAGGTGAAATTTCAGATTGAAACTTGAAGAAGAAGTTGCAGGAATTGTATGATAACTGTATCATAATTGTATTTGAATTGTATCTAATACATCAATGTCTAAAACATAATTGTATCATACTTGTATCACAATTTTATTGAACTTGTATCTGGTACATTAATACCCAAAACACTACCTGATGTTGATACCCAAGTTTTTCCTCGACGAGAGAAAAAGTACGAAGGGTGATGCCGTGACATTATTGATTTCATTACTTTACAAGGTTTCAGTTGATTATTTAATTGGTTGTATTACTATTATTTTCCATATAAAGGTTAGTTGTTGGTTTTATACATGTCGTTCCTTACTCCCCTTTCTACATGTCCACTCCCAGTTAATATTTTAACTGTCCTATTTGTTATTTTATTACTTTATATATATATATATATATATACATATTAAACGTAGGTGTCTTGTCAAAGTCATGTCACTACCTTGTCGAGGTTAGACTCGACACATACAGAGTATATCGGGTCGGTTGTACTCATGCTACAATTCTACACTTCTTATGTAGATACCGGTGTTGATCCCAACGACGTCTAGTGGTGTTCTACTCAAATTTAGCTACATTTGGAGACTTGAAGTATAGGTGCACGGCTTTCGCAGCCCTAGAGTCTCTTTTTTCTCCATTTTACTGTTTATCTAGTCTCAAATAGTTGTACTTTATTTCATACCATATATGTAGTATTCTAGTTTCCCATGTACTTGTACTCCGGATTTTTCGGAGTAGTTAGAATCGGGTTACTTCTATTAACGCTGTGTTTAAAATCTGAGTTTATTTATCGTTAAATATCATTACTCTGTGTTAATTGTTAAAAATTGGATAATTCTTTTAATAACATCGGCATGCCTAGCAAGTAGATGTTACGCGCCATCATGGTACCGAAGTTGGAAATTCCGGGTAGTGACACTAGGAGACTAGAAAACACCGAACATGAAGAAACATTCCGATTGTTGCTAGAATTATTCACAACGTCGTTCCATTAAGAAGCTTTTAATTAGTTATTCACATTTTTGTAATTTGTTTGGATTGGGTATTCTTACAAATGATTGAAAATATCCTTTAGAGTTTATATCTCAACTTTGAGGGAGATTAGTTAAGTATAGAGTTGGTCTTAGGTGAAATTTCATATTGAAACTTGAAGAAGAAGTTGCAGGAATTGTATGATAACTGTATCATAATTGTATTTGAATTGTATCTAATACATCAATGTGTAAAACATAAATGTATCATACTTGTATCACAATTTTATCGAACTTGTATCTGGTACAATAATACCCAAAATAATACCCGATGTTGATACCCAATTTTTCCCTCGACGAGAGAAAAAGTACGAATGGTGATGTCGTGCCACAAGGTGTTTTACACTTAAAGAGAACTGCTGTTTTTTCATTTTCTAGTGTCCAGGTCTTTTACTCTATGCGATCACATAGGAAGGTCCGCGATCGCAAAGAATAAAGTTTGAGGTCCATTTTTTAGTTATATGCGATCGCATATGTCCAGGTGCGAACGCGAAGCCTGTGGAAGTTTACTCTACGCGAACGCACCAGGACAGTTGCGATCGCATAGAGTTAGGAAGGGCTGGGGACTGGGTAGTCCATAGGCAGTGCGAACGCGGCCCTAGGCTCGTGATCATGTAGGTCTGGGATGCTGAGCCTATGCGAATGCAGCCCTAGGCTCGCGATCGCGTAGAACACCTGTCCAGCAGTATAAAAAGTCTTTTAAAAAACGGGCAGACCTTCTTCTTCACCATATTTTTGAGGTTAACTGCCCTAATAGCGATTTTATTCAACAATTATCATCCACAAGTCATAGGTAATCAATTATAAACTTTGTTCTTTCAATTCCTTACTGTGTTTCATCACTATTAAAGCAAAAACTAAGAAATTTCATGGTAAAATTTGAGGATTTGGGTAGAATTATGGAATTTTATAAAAAACAAATTTTTACATCAAATTAAGGTCGAATTTCAAAACTAATAATATATTTGGGTTCGTGGGTGAATGGGTAAACGTAATTTCGTCTGAACCCCGAGTTTAGACCAAGAGAGCCCGGGGTCGGGTTTTTCCTTTTTTTGAGAAAACTTAGGAAAAGTCATGTTTTTCAATAAAGTTAGTTCCTTTAGCATAAATTGATGATATTGAATTAATTATGCTTAGATTCGAGCAAGTTAGAGGTGAATTCAAAAGGAAAAGCCGTAAGTGAGCAGTGAGTGGCCTACGAAATTGAGGTAAGTGTTTGGTTGAACTTTTACTTGAGGGAATATGAATCCCCACTTGTTTGCTATGTGAAATGCATGGGCATGGTGTATAGGTGAGGTGACGAGTATCTATGCACCACCCAAATGTCCTGTTACACATGATCCTTTTCCCGTTCCCAATTTAATTGATCTCGGTCTTAATTGTTCTTTATTAGTTATTGTTTCCATGACTACTAGGCCTCATTACTTTGCTGTTAAATATTATTTGGTTATTTTGGAAGAATATTGGTTGTGTATTTGGTTCTCTTGGGGAACAGAAATGTTGAGCAACAGTTTGACACTATATATATATATATATATATATATATATATATTCATGTCGCTTTCTTGATTATTTACATTTGTTGTTGTAAGTGTGTTGAATGTGTTGGTTGTTCTCTTATCCTATCATGGTACATAAAGACTGAGTTGGGTTGACAGTGTTACAGTGATTACATATATTCAGGCTGATATTATTGTGGGATGTTGTTGTTTAAAGCTTACGGGCTATATTGTTATATGTTTGAAACTTTTGAATCAAAAATTGGTGTGATAAGGGTGGATAATTGGTGTGATAAGGGTGGATAATTGATTGTGATATTGTGAATAGGTGGGATCGGGTGGCATGCCGCAACAAGACTGTGAAAAGGGTGAATAATGATATTTTTATTGATTATTAAACTTTAAATGATTTGGAAATTCTTGTTTTATTCTACGGGTTTTCTCATATTTAGCACATGTGATTATTTTAATGTAAAGTTTGGAAACTTGGAGATTTACTTGAGTATTGGTTATAGCGGAGACCTGGAAAAGGCGGTTGAGTTATTTTATTGTTATGCAGTATTTGTTTAATTTTTTAGAATTTCTTTATTGCTTTATTATTTATGTTGTCACAGGTTATATTATTAATGCCCCACCGTAGCCTCGTCACTACTTCGTCGAGGTTAGGCTCGACACTTACTTAGTACATGGGGTCGGTTGTAGTGTTACTACACTCTGCACTCTTTTGTGCATATCGAGGTACTATCCAATAGTAGAGATTTGTAGAGTAGCCATATATTCATTCAGAGACACGAGGTATATCTACCGGTGTTCGCAGATCCTGAGAGTCTTCTCTTATTTTACATACGCTGTTTTATTGTATTAAGAACAGTAATACTATTTCTTTCAGCCCAGTATTTGTAGTATTCTTTAGTAGTTTGTGAATTGTGACACAAGACTCTGGGGTAGTTCTACATCAATTTATATAATTAGCTCGTGGCTCGTTTTTATTTAATTGTTTAGTATTTTATCTGTGGAAATCATTTACATTAAGTTTACTTTAAATTTATTTATTGATGCTTATGAAAATAATAAAAGGAAATTAGCTACTCGAATTCTAACATTGGCTTGCCTAGCAAGTGTGGTGTTAGGCTCCATCACGATCCCTAAGGTTGGGAATTTGGGTCGTGACAAGTTAGTATCAGAGCACTAGGTTTCTTAGGTCACACAATTCACGAACAAGCATAGTAGAGTCTGAAGGATCGGTGCGTAGACGTCTGTACTTATCTCTCGGAGGCTATTGAGTTATGAAACAACTCCATTTTTATTTCTACTCTATCGTGCGATTCTTGTATCCCAAATACTGACTAGATTCTTCTACTCTCTCGCAGATGGAGAGGACACGTGCTTCATTATTCGCTGATCAGAATTTCGGTCCTCCAGCAGCAGCAACTCCTACTAGGGGCCGAGGCCACGCCAGAGGCAGAGGCAGGGGCAGGACTCATCCTGTTGCTTAGGCAACATCCCCAGCTGCGGAACCCCGGATTGAGATTGATTAGGGGGTTCAGGCTCAGGCTTTTCCAGCGGGACTAGCTCAAGTTCCCAAGGGGTTTATTGCTACCATAGTTCTTCAGGATGCTTTGTTCCGTTTAGTGGGCCTTATGGAGAGTGTGGCCTAGACTGGCACCTTTCCTATTGCAGCAGCCGTATCTCAGGATGGAGGAGGGGTCCCGACTCCTACTACCCACACTCCAGTTCAGACTACTCCTCAGGTTCAAACTCCAATAGCCAATCCAGTTGGGGTAATTCAGCCAGTTGCAACAGTGTCACTCGCTAATAGGGCAGCCATGTCTTCAGATGCTTTGTGGAGAGTTGACAGGTTTATTAAGCTATTTCCTGTCCATTTTCGTGGTGCTACTTCAGAGGATCCACAAGAATATCTGGATAGTTGTCATGAGGTTCTGCGTAATATGGGTATTTTGGAGACCAATGAGTTCGATTTCATGGCTTTTCAGATGACTGGTTCCGCCAAGCAATGGTGGAGGGACTATTTTTTGACTAAGCCAGCTGGATCACCTACTCTGACTTGGGATCAGTTCTCTCATCTCTTTTTGGAGAAGTTCTTGCCTGTCAGAACTCGAGAGGATAATCGTCGTCAATTCGAGCGACTTTAGCAGGGCAGTATGACTGTGACTCAATATGAGACTCGTTTTGTAGATTTGGCTAGACATGCTATTATTATATTACCCACCGAGAGGGAGAGGGTCAGACGGTTTATTGATGGTGTGAGACCTCAAGTGTTTTTTTTTTCTCTCTTCTCTTACGTAATATACGTAACGTGGTGTGGTTATATAAGGTATATATGTTTGCGTATAGCACATTGGGAGAATAAGACTGAAAATGTGTGGTAATATCAAGGAACAAAACTAAAGCTTTAGGTCAAAGGAATCCCTTAAACAAAGGTTTTTGGTTAAAGAAATGACTCGGGTAGCACCCCGCGCGTTCGGAAGGTTTAAGTTAACTTGCACCTGTGGGATAAGACTAAGAGTGTCTAATATGCTAAGAATAATGTGTTATGAGGTATTATAATATCACACAGGTCACATGTTAATTTTTGGAGTCAAGCAAGTTGCGAAATAAAGGTCGGCAAAAGTTATCGTAAATTTCTCTAATAAATTTTCTAAACTTTGGGTCAAATGTATCAGATCATTTCTCCAAATATATAAAGAGGTATGGGACCTCAAACATACCAAATCAAAGGTCTACGAGTCTAGTTCGCAACCAAAAATACCTCACATCAAACCGACATCGGAGTAAGAA